>JARYGA010013787.1:30000-52303 GCA_030545235.1 Helianthus tuberosus
CTACGTACAGTTATACTTACTACTGTCCTCGGATTGAAGGGCACGTACGTAAAGCCTACGTACACGATCTTAAGACCATCACCTCTATCAAAGGAAGTCCCTCAATTATCGACTTAATCGCCGAGGCCTAAAGCGAGCGGGTCATTAGTTAATAGCGCTATTAGGTTTAACAAACCTCACACCATGCCAGTCGGACGGGCGTGTACTAATGGACTATGGGCAAAGGGTCAATGCTGATAGACATTGACTTAGGGCACCTCTTACATTTTCGTAGCAGTCGATACGCGTGATCTTGTAACACATGGGAAGCCCCCACTAATCATCGCACATATGCCTGGACTGGCCGCGATAAGGATTAATACGATACATGGTTTACAAAACGAACATACGATTTACGAAATGAATACTTTAACCAAACAACCAACTGTGAACTCGCTCAACTTTGTTGTTGATTCGTTGCTACATGCCTTGCAGGTCATTAGGTACCCATGGAGCTTGCACAGGGAGGAACGGTTGTTGTGGGACATGGCGATGTGTGCCATGCTTTAAACATTACTTCATATTTAATACTTGCTATGGGTTTTACAAATTATGCTTCCGCTAAACACTTAACTATGCTTTGGTTTTTGAACACCTTTCATATTGGTTGGTTGAATTATGTTTACTTACATGCTTGTTCAATATGATTGGTGGCTTGATCCTGGTCAGTCACGCCTCCAAGCGGTGATACTCCGCATGTGGATTTTGGGGGTGTGACAGATTGGTATCAGAGCCATTGGTTATAGAGAACTTGGTTTTAATAAGGGCAATACTCAATCTCCTGAGGTAAAAAACCCTAATTCTCTCTCTAGCTATGGCGACCACTTCTCTTCTTGAAACCCTAGTTTTTTCATCGTGATTCTTCAATATCAGATCTGCGATTAGAAGTGCTAACTTCTAATTCACAATCTGTTTTGAGGATCTGTTTGATTTTCGGCTAGGGTTTTTCGTTTTCTTATTATCGCCGCTTTTGCTTTTTGTGTCGAGCATATTGGATTGATTTATTGGTCAATCGGACTTGATTTATCAGTTTATCGTTCCGATTTGTAAGATTCTTGGGCTAGGGCTTCAGCTAGTTTAGGGTTTTGATTATTGTTCTTCGTTTGTTGGATACGGCTGGCCGACTTTGTTTGCTTGTTGCATGTTTTTGATTTTTTCGTAGGGTTGAAAGAGAGTTGCTTATAACCGTATGGATGAACGCTCAAAATCTGGTGGTATTTCACTAGATGTTCATGGTAAGACTACATTGTCGTTTCAGGATTTGGCGAATCGGGTTATTGATGTTGAAGGGAATACTCTACAGCCGAGACGTGGAATCACGATGAAAAGTCAGAGCGACACTAAGAATACAAACATCATTGACGAGTTTTCTAAGGCTTCGAGTCCTGTCCGATTAGAAAAACTGGATGCAAGTTTCTGGGATTTTCCGAATATGGGTTACACGTCGATGTCAGGTTTGAATGAAGCTAGTTCGTTGGCTGAACAGGGTCAACCTAGATCGTCTGGAGCGGCTGATCCTATTTCATTCGCTAATGTAGTGAAGAACCATAAGGAAAACATTAAGGTGAACTTCAGGGTAATGGAATCCAGCGAAGCTGTTGATGGAGCAGACGTAGTTATTCCATTGTCATCGGTTAAACAGGTGACAGACAGGTATGCTAACACTTTGTATGGCTACTTTCTGGGTAAACGATTGGCATTCCCTGTGGTGGATTTCTTTGCAAAGAACAACTGGGTTAAGTATGGTCTATCTAGAATAATGATGAATGCAAACGGGTTTTTCTTCTTTAAGTTCAAGACTAAAGAAGGGATGGATCAAATGATAGAGGATGGCCCTTGGTTGATAAGAAATGTTCCTATAATTTTGAAAGAGTGGTCAGCTTCTATCAAGATGGAAAAAGAGGATATTAAAGTTGTTCCAGTTTGGGTCAAGATGCATGATGTGCCGTTAGCGGCATTTACTGAGGATGGACTTAGTTTGGTCGCATCTAAGATAGGGGTTCCTAAGATGTTGGATTCGTATACGGCCACGATGTGTGCTGAGTCTTGGGGAAGAAGCAGCTATGCTAGAGCTCTCATTGAAATTCAGGCGGGGAGTGAGTTAAAGAAGAGCGTTACTGTTGCAATCCCATCTTTAGATGGTGGTGGTCATTCTAAGGTGGAGGTAAAAATTGAATATGATTGGGAGCCTGTACGGTGCTCATCTTGCTGTGTGTTTGGTCATGAAGATAGCTCGTGCCCAAAGAGCCCTCAGGTTGTGTCGAGTGGGGATTCTGAAAAGAAAAATGATGACTTTCAGGTTGTGGGTGCCAAGAAGAAGAAAGCTAATAACCAAGGTCTTCATATGAAAAATCGGAAGTCTAAGTTAGTCTATAGACCAGTTGTTAATCCTAAACCAAAATCGTCCTTGAGGAAGCCGAATAACAATCAGGTATCAACATCAAACCCATTTGATATCCTTAAGGACGATGATGGAGGTCAGGGAGTTAGCACTGTGGGTCGTCTGGAGAAGAAGGCTACACAGACCGATGACAAGCAGGATTCAGATGAGGAGGAGGTCGTCGAGGTATACAATGAAACTAATGATTTTATGACTTCGGGTACACATTCATCATCTTCTAGAGCAGGGGCAAGCACCTCTTCAAAAAAGGTCTCCAATGGTTAAATATGATTTGATTCGAGTTAAGGGGTTGCCGGTTTGTGGCAATTTCATTTTTGATGATGGAGGATGAGTCGTTTTGTGGTTTTGGTGTGTTTGTGTCTTGTCTACTTTGTTTCTTGATGTAAAGTAGGCTAGGTCATGGGTTGTCTTAGAGTTCTTGTTTTTGTTTTGGTTTACATATATGGGGCATGTCCTGTATATGAATTAGTGTGGAACACATCCTCACTACTTGTACTTTTTTGCGGTTGTTTTTAATAGAATCACCGGGGTAACCCTTTACCCAAAAAAAAATGTTTTTGTTAAAACCAGACTATAACCTGTACAGTGCTCTACGATCCACAACGACGCTTCACTCCACGTGCGAGACTCGACATTCTAGGTGATATGGTTTATGTTATATTACCTACGTGATAGATTACGTAGAACTTCGCTCATGATATGCTTAGTTAGTATAGCTACTGTTGCTTGAACACGTGTGTGCTTACTCTCTTCTGTCATCGCACTTTCGTGAACCCTTCTCACTCATGATTCTCTTGATATGAAGATCATGTCTGGACGCATTAACATGACACAAGCCCAGTTGACGGCTCTGATTAACGAACAGGTTGCTGCGGCACTTGCAGCCGCACAAGCAGGAGGCATACCCTGCAGTTTAACCTCATTCTAGGATCTTTAGGTCCTACTCTTGTGAACCTACCCTTGTGTTAAACCTTGTCCTTTCTTATACCCACAACAGGTCAACATGCTCAGCCACCTGTGTGCACCTTCAAAACTTTTTTGGACTGCCGACCCACTACTTTTAGCGGCACTGAAGGAGCAGTAGGTCTCCTCCACTGGTTTGAGAAACTCTCTTTGTTCGAAATGTGTGAATGCCCTGAGGCACGCAGGGTGAAGTATGCTACCGGCACTCTCGAGGGTTTATCCCTCACATGGTGGAACGCTCAGGTCCAAATGTTGGGGTTGGTTGCTGCTAACGCTACCCCATGGAACAATTTTAAAGAGATGATCAAGGAGGAATACTGCAGTCGTGATGACATTCATAAGTTGGAAGTCGAGTTCTTCAACCTCAAGATGACGGGGTCAGAAATTGAGGCGTATACGAAGAGATCGAATGAGCTTGCATTACTGTGTCCTACCATGGTGGACCCTCCAATTAAGCGTATTGAACTTTTTCTCAAGGGCTTAGTGCCATAAATCCAAAGTCACGTGACTTCAGCAAACCTCGCCACCATCCAGCAGGTTGTTCAATTGGCTCACCGTCTCACTGATCAGGCGGTGGAGCAGAACAGGTTACCAAAACGTATTAGTGCTACAGCTACCTCTGAAACTCCCAGTGATAACAAACGTAAATGGGATGGAGCTTCAAGCAGAGGTTCAACTTCTGTTCAGTCCCAGTCGCAGCAGAGAAGAACTGAAGATTTTAAGAGCCCTGGTCAGCAATCTTCTGGTAGCCAAGGGCAAAGTGGCTATCGAGGGAACTTTCCAAAGTGCAACAGGTGCAATAAACATCACAGCGGCCAGTGCAACAAGAATCGTTGCCAGAGGTGTCTCAAAATGGGTCATGAAGCTAAGGATTGTAGGAGCTTACGACCTGTGAATCAGAACCAGCGACAACAACCACCAGCTCCACAAGATCAACAACAGCAACAACGATACAACAAAGGGTGCTTTCAGTGTGGAGCTGAAGGCCATTTCAAGAGAGATTGTCCCCAGCTGAACAGGAACCCCAACAACAACAACAACAACAATCATAACAATCAGGGGAACGGGAACAACGGGGGTAACAATGGCAACGGTGCAAGGGGTCGTGTATTCGTTATTGGCCAGGGAGAAGCGAGGAATGATCCCAATGTTGTGACGGGTAAGTTCCTTCTCGACGACTTTTACGTTACTGTCTTATTTGATTCGGGTGCTGATACTAGTTATGTTTCCCTAAAAGTTAGTCAACTGCTTAAGCGTACCCCAACACCTTTGAACCCCAAGCACACTGTAGAGTTAGCTAATGGTAAAAGTATAGAGGTCACACACGTAGTCAAAGGTTGTAATCTTGTTCTTGTTGATCACACTTTCTCGATCGACCTCCTTCCTATCACTCTGGGTAGTTTTGACGTTGTTATTGGGATGGACTGGTTATCCCAACACCAAGCAGAGATTCTTTGCAACGAAAAGATTGTCCGTATTCCTCGTCCGGGTGATGAACCTCTCATGATTCGTGGCGACAAGAGTGGTGCTGTTGTAAGAATCATCTCTTTCCTTAAGGCTCAGAAGTGCTTGAGGAAGGGTCACACTGCTATTCTGGCTCTAGTTACTGACACCTCGAAGAAAGAGAAGAAGATAGAAGATTTTCCAATTGTACGCGACTATCCTGAGGTATTCCCTGAGGAATTGCCTGGCCTTCCGCCTCATCGGCAAGTCGAGTTTCAAATCGAGCTAGCTCCTGGAGCAGCGCCCATAGCTCGTGCACCGTATCGCTTAGCTCCATCAGAGTTGAAAGAGCTATCTACGCAACTACAAGAACTCTTGGATAAGGGTTTTATCTGTCCTAGCTCTTCGCCCTGGGGAGCTCTAGTGCTATTTGTGAAGAAGAAACACGGTACGTTCAGAATGTGCATCGACTACCGTGAACTGAACAAGGTGACTGTGAAGAATCGCTATCCTCTTCCACGAATTGACGACTTGTTCGACCAGCTGCAAGGGTCGAGCTACTATTCGAAGATTGATTTGAGATCAGGATATCACCAGCTGAGAGTCCGAGAAGGGGACGTCTCTAAAACGGCTTTTAGAACCCGTTATGGACATTATGAGTTTTTAGTCATGCCTTTTGGGCTGACAAACGCACCTGCGGTCTTCATGGACTTGATGAATCGAGTGTGCAAGCCGTACCTAGACAAGTTCGTCATTGTATTCATCGACGACATCCTGATTTATTCGAAGAGTCAGGAGGAACACGAACAGCATCTACGACTCATTTTGGAACACCTTCGAACAGAACAGCTGTACGCTAAATTTTCAAAATGTGACTTCTGGCTTCGTGAAGTCCGTTACCTAGGCCATGTGGTGAACAAGGATGGGATTCACGTTGATCCATCCAAGGTAGATTCGATCAAGAGCTGGCTTGCACCTCGTACACCAACGGAAATTCGCCAATTTTTGGGCTTGGCAGGTTACTACAGAAGGTTCATCAAGGACTTCTCCAAAATTGCACAGCCCCTCACCTCACTGACACAGAAAGGCGTTGTTTATCGATGGGGGAACGAGCAAGAATTAGCATTTCAGCACTTAAAGGATAGACTTTGCAGTGCACCTATCCTTTCATTGCCAGAGGGCACAGACGACTTCGTGGTTTACTGCGACGCATCCATTCAGGGTCTTGGTTGTGTATTGATGCAGCGGGATAAAGTTATAGCCTACGCCTCACGCCAACTCGAAGTTCATGAAAAGAACTACACTACACACGATCTAGAGCTGGGAGCGGTTGTTTTTGCACTTAAGATATGGCGACATTACTTGTACGGTACCAAGTGTGCTATCTACACTGATCACAGAAGCCTCTAGCATATCTTCAAACAGAAGGAACTCAACATGCGACAACGACGATGGGTCGAGCTACTAAATGACTACGAATGCTCGATCAGGTACCACCCAGGCAAAGCCAATGTTGTGGCTGACTCCCTTAGTCGAAAGGACACTGCGCCCAAGCGCGTACGAGCTTTACAACTCACTATACAGTCTAGTCTTCCTTCTCAGATACGAAATGCTCAGGTAGAAGCATTGAAACCAGAAAACGTCAGGGCTGAAGCCCTACGTGGCTCAAGGCAATGATTGGAACAAAAGGAAGACGGTGATTACTACGTAACAGGACGCATCTGGGTCCCGCTCTATGGTAACCTACGAGAGCTTGTGATGGATGAGGCACACAAGTCTCGCTACTCGGTACATCCGGGTTCGGATAAGATGTACCACGATATCAAAACTACGTATTGGTGGCCTAGCATGAAAGCTCACATAACAACGTACGTTAGCAAGTGCTTGACTTGTGCGAGAGTCAAGTCGGAATATCAGAAACCTTCAGGCCTACTCCAACAACCAGAAATACCACAATGGAAATGGGAGCAAATTTCCATGGATTTTGTTACTGGCTGCCTAGATCTCAACGTGGTAACGATACTGTTTGGATGATCGTGGATCGACTCACAAAGTCTGCTCATTTCTTGGCTATCAAGGAAACGGATAAGTTCTCCACACTAGCAGACGTATATCTTAAGGAAGTTGTCTTGAGGCACGGAGTACCCACCTCTATTATCTCTGATCGTGATGCACGCTTTACTTCAGAACTATGGCAAGCAATGCACAAGTCTTTTGGCTCACGTTTAGATATGAGCACAGCTTATCACCCACAAACGGATGGGCAGTCTGAACGCACCATCCAGACCCTCGAAGACATGCTTAGGGCATGTGTAATTAACTTTGGCAACGGCTGGGAAAAGCATCTGCCACTTGTGGAATTTTCGTACAATAATAGCTACCACACCAGCATTAAAGCTGCTCCGTTCGAGGCATTGTACGGGCGTAAATGCCGGTCACCTCTTTGTTGGGCAGAGGTGGGGGATAGTCAGATCACTGGTCCAGAACGTTTGGTAGATACAACAGAGCGATTTGCTCAAATACGACAACGAATGGCGGCGGCTCGTGACCGTCAGAAAATCTACGCCGATCAGGGCAGGAAACCCCTCGAGCTCCAGGTTGGGGAGCGGGTGCTACTCAAAGTTTCACCCTGGAAGGGTGTGGTTCGTTTTGGTAAATGAGGCAAACTTAACCCACGATACGTTGGACCATTTGAAGTCATCGAGAAAATAGGCAAGGTGGTCTACAAGCTAAACTTACCAGCAGAACTCAGTGCAGTTCACAACGTTTTCCACGTCTCGAATCTGAAGAAGTGCCTGTCAGATGAGACTCACATAGTTCCTTTGAAGGAGCTTACTATCGACAAGCAGTTACGATTCGTCGAGGAACCAGTTGAAATCACGGACCGGGATGTTAAGGTCCTCAAGCACACTAGAATACCTCTCGTTCGAGTTCGTTGGAACTCCCGTCGCGGCCCAGAGTTCACTTGGGAACGCGAAGATCAAATGAAACAAAAGTATCCCCAATTATTTGCAAACAGTACAACCACTACTGAGGCCGAAGCTACGGAATTTCGGGACGAAATTCCAGATCAACGGGGGGAGGATGTGACACCCCAGGAAAACCAGGAAAACCATACAACTTAACTAGCTTCCTCAGTGAGTACGTGCTAAATTTCGAGACGAAATTTCTTTCAACTTGGGGATAATGTGACAACTCATATTTCCGAACCTCTCTTTGTACCCTAATGTAACATTTGTGACTATATGAATTTGGTTGAATTAATTGAATGTCATGATTATGTGTTTATGTGAATGTATGTATGATGTAAACGCACAACACTCACCCGACCGCACAAGCCATTCGGGCTACACAACTTGTATTCGGACCAATGGGCAGCCCAAGTGAGGGTTCGGCCCACTCCCCCATATCACATAACACTAAGGAGATAGGGTAAACTTCTCATTGTTGCAAAACACTTTACACACACATAAACCCTAGCTCTTCTCTCTCTCTCACGAAACCGAAGGCAGCCACACACACTCTCTCTATCGAAGATCATAGTGTCCGGATCATCCTCCTGTTCGGTTCATACTTGTTATATTCTCTTAATCGGTTAGTACTTTAATTGTTAATTGTATGATGTTGTGATTCATATGTTCTTTAGTGATGCTTTGCGAATAAGATACGGTTGATTCATGCTATGAATAGATGATAGGGACTTGCATGTATGATGCTACTGATCGATTTAGGGATTGTCAAATATATGATGTAACTAGTAATCTAGATGTAAATCGGATATATATATATATATATAATCGGCTGTTGGGTCATGATATTCGAAGGGGTTGTATGATGATTAGTATGACATGTTGATGTAAAAGTTGCTAGCCTAATGATCCGGATTGAATGTTTGATTATTGCTCATAACTAGGATTAGTTAGGGTTCATGAGAATTTATTTGAATATGTTCAGTTTGATCGATTGGATGTTAAAAAGAATAGTTGGAAATTGTTAATTGATAATAGATAAATTTGGAAATCATTGAATGTTGTAACTGATTGACATAATTTTCGGAAATATTAAACTGGTCGCACAAGGAGTCCATTCGCACAAGACTCCCAGTCGCACAAGGAGTCCAGTCGCACAAGGCACCCACAGTCGCACAAGGCTTATTTGATCGCACAAGTGATAATGTTTGTTAACTGTTGGGCCTTAAAGCCCAAACCTAGTCGCACAACCCAATCGGATCGCACAAGACTTGTGTGTCTATTTGGGCCGATACATGTTAGGACTGTTACGCTAATTGTTGGGTTGGGTGTATATGTTGGGCCGGGTGTATTACAGAATCGCACAAGATATGTTGTAAGGTTCGTGTTCATGTTTATAGTATTGTTGGGTTCTTGATAATGGGCCGGGTAGTATTGGGCTCCAACGGATGACTCGCACAAGGCCACTTGTGCGAGCCCAATCTTGAATATGTTATAACTGTTGAACGTGATGTTGCATGTTGCCATGATCCGTATGTGTTTCTTATATGCTATCTATGTGATACTTGTATGCACTACTTGAAACCAAAACCTGACTTGTATGGTAACCATGTTAGGACGTGGTTGACCACTAGCTGCTAGACTTGACCTTTCTGTGTATCTGCCGAGCAAACCAAGGTGAGTTCACACTAGCCAAGGCATGGGATTCCCAGGGGTTGGGAATGGGATTGAATAACTACTCGTACAACTGTTACTATTAAACAAATTATTACTGTCCTCGGTTGAAGGGCACGTACGTAAAACCTACGTACAGTTATACTTACTACTGACCTTGGATTGAAGGGCACGTACGTAAAGCCTACGTACACGATCTTAAGACCATCACCTCTATCAAAGGAAGTCCCTCAATTATCGACTTAATCGCCGAGCCCTAGGGCGAGCGGGTCATTAGTTAATAGCGCTATTAGGTTTAACAAACCTCACACCATGCCAGTCGGACGGGCGTGTACTAATGGACTATGGGCAAAGGGTCAATGCTGATAGACATTGACTTAGGGCACCTCTTACATTTTCGTAGCAGTCGATACGCGTGATCTTGTAACACATGGGAAGCCCCCACTAATCATCGCACATATGCCTGGACTGGCCGCGATAAGGATTAATACGATACATGGTTTACAAAACGAACATACGATTTACGAAATGAATACTTTAACCAAACAACCAACTGTGAACTCGCTCAACTTTGTTGTTGATTCGTTGCTACATGCCTTGCAGGTCATTAGGTACCCATGGAGCTTGCACAGGGAGGAACGGTCGTTGTGGGACATGGCGATGTGTGCCATGCTTTAAACATTACTTCATATTTAATACTTGCTATGGGTTTTACAAATTATGCTTCCGCTAAACACTTAACTATGCTTTGGTTTTTGAACACCTTTCATATTGGTTGGTTGAATTATGTTTGCTTACATGCTTGTTCAATATGATTGGTGCCTTGATCCTGGTCAGTCACGCCTCCAAGCGGTGATACTCCGCATGTGGATTTTGGGGGTGTGACAGATTGGTATCAGAGCCATTGGTTATAGAGAACTTGGTTTTAATAAGGGAAAATGTTTTTGTTAAAACCAAACTATAACCTGTACAGTGCTCTACGATCCACAACGACGCTTCACTCCACGTGCGAGACTCGACATTCTAGGTGATATGGTTTATGTTATATTACCTACATGATAGATTACGTAGAACTTTGCTCATGATATGCTTAGTTAGTATAGCTACTGTTGCTTGAACACGTGTGTGCTTACTCTCTTCTGTCATCGCACTTTCGCGAACCCTTCTCACTCATGATTCTCTTGATATGAAGATCATGTCTGGACGCATTAACATGACACAAGCCCAGGTGACGGCTCTGATTAACGAACAGGTTGCTGCGGCACTTGCAGCCGCACAAGCAGGAGGCATACCCTGCAGTTTAACCTCATTCTAGGATCTTTAGGTCCTACTCTTGTGAACCTACCCTTGTGTTAAACCTTGTCCTTTCTTATACCCACAACAGGTCAACATGCTCAGCTGTGTGCACCTTCAAAACTTTTATGGACTGCCGACCCACTACTTTTAGCGGCACTGAAGGAGCAGTAGGTCTCCTCCACTGGTTTGAGAAACTAGAATCTATGTTCGAAATGTGTGAATGCCCTGAGGCACGTAGGGTGAAGTATGCTACCGGCACTCTCGAGGGTTTAGCCCACACATGGTGGAACGCTCAGGTCCAAATGCTGGGGTTGGTTGCTGCTAATGCTACCCCATGGAACAATTTTAAAGAGATGATCAAGGAGGAATATTGCAGTCGTGATAACATTCATAAGTTGGAAGTCGAGTTCTTCAACCTCAAGATGACGGGGTCAGAAATTGAGGCGTATACGAAGAGATCGAATGAGCTTGCATTACTGTGTCCTACCATGGTGGACCCTCCAATTAAGCGTATTGAACTTTTTCTCAAGGGCTTAGTGCCAGAAATCCAAAGTCACGTGACTTCAGCAAACCTCGCCACCATCCAGCAGGTTGTTCACTTGGCTCACCGTCTCACTGATCAGGCGGTGGAGCAGAACAGGTTACCAAAATGTATTAGTGCTACAGCTACCTCTGAAACTCCCAGTGATAACAAACGTAAATGGGATGGAGCTTCAAGCAGAGGTTCAACTTCTGTTCAGTCCCAGTCGCAGCAGAGAAGAACTGAAGATTTTAAGAGCCCTGGTCAGCAATCTTCTGGTAGCCAAGGGCAAAGTGGCTATCGAGGGAACTTTCCAAAGTGCAACAGGTGCAATAAACATCACAGCGGCCAGTGCAACAAGAATCGTTGCCAGAGGTGTCTCAAAATGGGTCATGAAGCTAGGGATTGTAGGAGCTTACGACCTGTGAATCAGAACCAGCGACAACAACCACCAGCTCATCAAGATCAACAACAGCAACAACGAGACAACATAGGGTGCTTTCAGTGTGGAGCTGAAGGCCATTTCAAGAGAGATTGTCCCCAGCTGAACAGGAACCCTAACAACAACAACAACAACAACAATCACAACAATCACGGGAACGGGAACAATGGGGATAACAATGGCAACAGTGCAAGGGGTCGTGTATTCGTTATTGGCCAGGGAGAAGCGAGGAATGATCCCAATGTTGTGACGGGTAAGTTCCTTCTCGACGACTTTTACGTTACTGTCTTATTTGATTCGGGTGCTGATACTAGTTATGTTTCCCTAAAAGTTAGTCAACTGCTTAAGCGTACCCCAACACCTTTGAACCCCAAGCACGCTGTAGAGTTAGCTAATGGTAAAAGTATAGAGGTCACACACGTAGTCAAAGGTTGTAATCTTGTTCTTGCTGATCACACTTTCTCGATCGACCTCCTTCCTATCACTCTGGGTAGTTTTGACGTTGTCATTGGGATGGACTGGTTATCCCAACACCAAGCAGAGATTCTTTGCAATGAAAAGATTGTCCATATTCCTCGTCCGGGTGATGAACCTCTCATGATTCGTGGCGACAAGAGTGGTGCTGTTGTAAGCATCATCTCTTTCCTTAAGGCTCAGAAGTGCTTGAGGAAGGGTCACACTGCTATTCTGGCTCTAGTTACTGACACCTCGAAGAAAGAGAAGAAGATAGAAGATTTTCCAATTGTACGCGACTATCCTGAGGTATTCCCTGAGGAATTGCCTGGCCTTCCGCCTCATAGGCAAGTCGAGTTTCAAATCGAGCTAGCTCCTGGAGCAGCGCCCATAGCTCGTGCACCGTATCGCTTAGCTCCATCAGAGTTGAAAGAGCTATCTACGCAACTACAAGAACTCTTGGATAAGGGTTTTATCCGTCCTAGCTCTTCGCCCTGGGGAGCTCCAGTGCTATTTGTGAAGAAGAAACACGGTACGTTCAGAATGTGCATCGACTATCGTGAACTGAACAAGGTGACTGTGAAGAATCGCTATCCTCTTCCACGCATTGACGACTTGTTCGACCAGCTGCAAGGGTCGAGCTACTATTCGAAGATTGATTTGAGATCAGGATATCACCAGCTGAGAGTCCGAGAAGAGGACGTCTCTAAAACGGCTTTTAGAACCCGTCATGGACATTATGAGTTTTTAGTCATGCCTTTTGGGCTGACAAACGCACCTGCGGTCTTCATAGACTTGATGAATCGAGTGTGCAAGCTGTACCAAGACAAGTTCGTCATTGTATTCATCGACAACATCCTGATTTATTCGAAGAGTCAGGAGGAACACGAACAGCATCTACGACTCATTTTGGAACTCCTTCGAACAGAACAGCTGTACGCTAAGTTTTCAAAATGTGACTTCTGGCTTTGTGAAGTCCATTTCCTAGGCCATGTGGTGAACAAGGATGGGATTCACGTTTTTTTTTTGGGTAAAGGGTTACCCCGGTGATTCTATATATTCACAACCAAATAAAACAAGTAGTGTAGCGAATCTACACTAGTTCAATCAAGGGGCATTCCCCGTGAAAGTAAACCAAAACAAACCAAACCGACATAAAAAAAACAACCAAAAGGAAAACACCTAGACAAGACTTCTAGACTGTCCAAACACACAGCTAATCATCCCCCATCATCGTCCTTTTCTTTCGTATGGATCTCCCATTCTTCATGAACTCTGCGCACCCTAACGGTAGTCTTCAGTTTTGCTCCCATTAACTTGTACCGAACTGTTTTCACAATTACTTCACTAACCTTCTCAGGAGGTCTTAATTGGTTTCTGAACAATCTGGCATTCCTCTCTTGCCAAATACAATACGCAGCAGCAGCTACAAGTAATTTAGCAACATAAGTCTCGACCTGCTTTTGTTGCGCACGAGAACAAAGCCAGCTAACAATCTCACTCCATTTTGCCGAAACCGTATCCATCCCCACCCTATTTCTCACTGTACACCACACTTGAGAAGCATATTTACATTCGAAAAACAAGTGCTTGTGAGAATCAAAATTCTCATAACATAATAAACAGCACATCATGTTCATGTTTTTTCTCCGAGCGAAATCCCATTTCAGAATTTTATCTTGTGTGAGAAGCTTACCTTTCATAATCAACCACATCATGAAAGCATGTCTCGGAATACACTGGCCGAACCACACAATTTTACTCTAATCGACTTCCGGTTCTCTATGCCGAAGAGAATGCCATACCCCCAAAGACGAGAACTCATTAACATCATCACCATCTTTCCATAATAATCTATCGACTTTTGCAGCCTCCAAATGAACTTGATCAATCTGATTAAGAACCGGAAATAAATCCCTCCAAGCCGTAGGCCACAACCAAGCACCATTAGAATACACATCAGCCACGGAGTTATCCAACCTAAAATCTGCATCCGCAATATTTCTGGCCGACACAAAATCAGCCAGAGGCCCCAAAACACTCCAATTATCGAACCATGCTGAAGTATTAAAACCATTACCCAACTCCGACCAAATATGCTTCCTAACCAATGGCCGTAATTGAGTGATTTTCCGCCAAGACCAACAACTATTCGAAGGGGTTTTGCTAACCCAAAAACTCTTATCTTTTAACTGGTACGAATATATCCAATCAACCCATAGAGAGTCACGCTTCGAAACAATACTCCAAATATGAGAAGACATTAAAGCTTTGTTCATATCTCCAATTCGTCTAATACCCAATCCCCCTTCGTATTTAGGCGTACAAACCAACTTCCAAGACACTTTAGATTTACCTTTGCTGAATGAAGAATCCTGAGACCATAGGAAATTTCTCATTTTAGCTTCTAACTCCTGAATAATCCGAGCTGGTAAGATGAAAACCGATGACCAGTAAATATGCATAGAGGAAAGAACTGAAATAATAAGTTGAAGCCTTCCTACAAATGATAAAAGTTTGTTCCTCCAATGCATAATGCGTTTTTCCAATCTCTCCACAAGCACCCGACAATCATTGTAACCAAGCCTAGCCGAAATGAGAGGAACCCCCAAGTACTTCACGGGTAATTTTCCTTCCGTAAAAGGCATAATATCCAGAATAGCTTGTTTAACATGTTCTTTAACATTACAAAAGAAAATCGTGCTTTTTTGGTTACTAGGAACCAATCCGGACATCTTGGTGAATTTCGCAAGAGAAGACATAATACAATTAGCTGAATTCACTTCCCCTTTTGCAAAGAGAAATAAGTCATCCGCAAAACAAAGATTTATAATCTGCTGCCTTTCACATCTGTTATGGAACTTAAACGAAGAATCAATTCTGACCGAATGATGAAGAATACCAGTTAAGACCTCCATAACGAGAGTAAATAAATAAGGGGACACTGGATCTCCTTGCCTCAACCCACGCTTACCTTTGAAAAAACCATGCACCGTGCCATTAACACAGACCGAAAATGAGGTCGTTGAAACACACGTCATAATCCACCCAACCATGTTGCTATGAAAACCAAACCCATTTAGAACAGTTTTAAGAAACCTCCAATCGACCGTATCATACGCTTTCTGAATATCTACTTTAAACGCACATCTAGGAGGACCCACGTCTCTGTGATAATTATGCATTAACTCTTGGGTTAAAAGAATGTTATCCGAAATTTTCCTACCAGGAACAAAAGCAGATTGGTTGATGCTAACAATGTCTTTTAGAGCCCCTTTAATTCTTTCTGAAATAATTTTACTGATGCATTTATAGAAGACATTACAACAAGCAATCAGACGGAAATCAGTAACACTTGTAGGAGTCGAAACCTTAGGAATAAGGACAATAAGAGTATGGTTCATTTCCCGAAGCATATTACCAGTCTCGAAAAAATCAATAATGGCTTTAGATACATCCGTGCCAACCAGAGACCACGCACTTTTGAAAAAAGCCGCTGTATAACCATCCGGCCCAGGAGCTTTGTCATTACCAATAGAAAACATAGCTTTCCTGACCTCCTCCATTGTTACCTGTCTAACCATATTAGTAGCAACATTATGAGATAATCTGTGCGGAAATAAATCTGGAGCCGGCTCCAACGAAATATCCCCTTGAGAACCAAAAAATTTCTCATAGTGCTGAACAAATGCTTTATACACCATATCACCTTCATAAGTAGTCCCACCTACATCTTTAATAACCTCAATCCTGGTAAAATGATTTCTCGCTTTCAAAGAAGAATGAAAAAATGCAGTGTTCATATCACCCGCCGCTAACCAATCTACCTTTGACTTTTGTTTCAAGAAACGCTCCTCATCCAACAATGCCTCCTGTAAATCACGACTAATAGCAGCCTCTTCAGCCCGTATATCGACGTTTAACGGGTCCTGATCAATGTTTTGTTGAATCACATCCAGTTTCGATCTAAGGCTTTCAACTTTCTTGTGGAGATTGCCTTGCTTAAATAACAAAGATCTAAGCGGGTTTTTCAGCAACCGAAGTTTTTTGACAACTCTAAACTGATGCACCCCATCCACATTGGAATCCCAATACTTTTTGACAATCTCTAAAAATTCTGGTTTAAAAACCAAAAAATTAGCGAATTTAAACGACCTCGGCTTCATTTTCAACGCTTCCGGAATAGATAAAATACATGGACAATGATCCGAAAGTCGATATTGCTTGAATATAGCAACAGAATTCGGGTAATCAGCCACAAAAGGAGTATTTCCCATAACACGATCAATCTTCTTTAGTAACCCCACCCCCTGTTTCGGTTTTTGGCTCCATGTAAAATGGATACCCGTTCGGTTTATGTCAACCACTTCAATGTCATCCACACAAGCTTGGAACTCCCTCATGCCTATAGAGCTAGAAGACGTTCCCATAGATTTATCCTCTATGTTTAGAGCTGAATTAAAGTCACCCATAATAACCCAAGGTTTATTAGCAACAAGGTTTTTATGCATAGAGAGTTGATGCCACAAATCCCTTCTAGTCGCATAATAATTGGCAGCATAAACAATAGAACAAAAAACCATTCTTTTATCCAATTTAAACACAAGTTGTAAGTGCATCACCTGAGAAGATTGAGCTAAAATCATGACATCAAAGATAACAGGATTCCACCCAATAATAATTCTTGTGCCTTTATCACAACATCCACCATTCGAAGTCCAATCCCACGAGCGAAAAACCGATTTACACACTTTACCCAGATTCTTCACATTCACATGCGACTCCAAAATAGCACACAAACTCAAGTTATAATCCTTCACTGCTTGTCGAACCTCCATTTGTTTAAGCGGGCGGTTCAACCCCCGTATATTCCATACTGCAAGACTAACCATCAGTAACTACCTGAGAACGAGTGTCTGCCCCTTGTTTACTTCTAATATTTAACGACCCTTGCTGCATAAAAACATCCGTTTCATTATATACCTCCTCAACTTCATCATCCATCTCCTCTTGATTCCTATGCGGCCCTTTGTTACTTGTACCTTCCTCCGAATCAACTTGGTTCAACACTTCAAAAGAATTGTTCACTTTAACCGGCATAGACGTTGAACCATTAGAAACATTCGGTTGAGTCTTTGATCCCACCGGGCGATATTCAAATTTACTTTTATTTTTGTTCACCGGAATACCCACCTTCCTAGCCACTTTCTTGCCATGAACTTCCGTATACCCCTCGTGATCCACATTGGGTGTTTTTTTCACTTGTTTGTTCCTTTGAAAATTACGACTTTGATCCTCATATCTAGCATGTTTGATTGGCTTTCTTGGACACATGTCATTAGAGTGCCCAAAAACACAACATGTCGCACAACGATGTGGACTCCATTCATATTCCACATACATAGTTTCTTTGATAAAACCCTCCCCGTCCGGTTCGGGTATAGCCATCGTGACTTCCTCACGGAATTCCTTATCAGCCAAAATCTCCACCAAAGCTCTAGCATAACTACTACGGCCCCATGATTCAGTACACATAGACGTAGTAAACGAATCCAGCATCTTTGGCTCTCCAATTGTTGTAGCTATAAGACTAAGGCCATCCTCCGTATAAGCCGCAATAGGAACATCATGAATTTTTACCCAGACTTGCACTTGCTTTACTTCTTTCTTCTCCAACTTGGTAGTAGGAGTCCATATATTCAAGAAAATAGGTTGAGACCTGATAATCCACGGACCATCTTTAATCACATTCAACATTCCACCTTCATCATTAAACTTAAAAAAGAAAAATCCGTTTGCATTCATCATCGTCTTTTGCAAACCATATTTTTTCCAATTAACTTTAACGTAATAGTCAACAACCGGAAAAGCAAGACGGTCACCCAAAAAATACCCATAAATGGTATTAGACAATTTTTGCTGCACTGTTCTAACAGATTCCTTAGGAAGAACGACATCACAGCCCTCATGCACAATCAAACTCGACAAAGATCGAAAGTTAACTTTCGGAACACTACTACCCACAACAGAATCCACATACGACTTAGGGTTTGAGTTGGTACCTTGAACCGATTGTGATTCTTGAAAACCATGAGCAGGCACATTATTTTCCGATTCTGGATATTCCGGCAATTGAACAGTGCAGCAACGGGGATTCACGTTGATCCATCCAAGGTAGATTCGATCAAGAGCTGGCCTGCACCTCGTACACCAACGGAAATTCGCCAATTTTTGGGCTTGGCAGGTTACTACAGAAGGTTCATCAAGGACTTCTCCAAAATTGCACAGCCCCTCACCTCACTGACACAGAAAGGCATTGTTTATCGATGGGGGAACGAGCAAGAATTAGCATTTCAGCACTTAAAGGATAGACTTTGCAGTGCACCTATCCTTTCATTGCCAGAGGGCACAGACGACTTCGTGGTTTACTGCGATGCATCCATTTAGGGTCTTGGTTGTGTATTGATGCAGCGGGATAAAGTTATAGCCTACGCCTCATGCCAACTCAAAGTTCATGAAAAGAACTACACTACACACGATCTAGAGCTGGGAGCGGTTGTTTTTGCACTTAAGATATGGCGACATTACTTGTACGGTACCAAGTGTGCTATCTACATTGATCACAAAAGCCTCTAGCATATCTTCAAACAGAAGGAACTCAACATGCGACAACGACGATGGGTCGAGCTACTAAATGACTACGAATGCTCGATCAGGTACCACGCAGGCAAAGCCAATGTTGTGGCTGACGCCCTTAGTCGAAAGGACACTGCGCCCAAGCGCGTACGAGCTTTACAACTCACTATACGGTCTAGTCTTCCTTCTCAGATACGAAATGCTCAGGTAGAAGCATTGAAACCAGAAAACGTCAGGGCTGAAGCCCTACGTGGCTCAAGGCAACGATTGGAACAAAAGGAAGACGGTGCTTACTACGTAACAGGACGCATCTGGGTCCCGCTCTATGGTAACCTACGAGAGCTTGTGATGGATGAGGCACACAAGTCTCGCTACTCGGTACATCTGGGTTCGGATAAGATGTACCACGATATCAAAACTACGTATTGGTGGCCTAACATGAAAGCTCACATAGCAACATACGTTAGCAAGTCCTTGACTTGTGCGAAAGTCAAGTCGGAATATCAGAAACCTTCAGGCCTACTCCAACAACTAGAAATACCACAATGGAAATGGGAGCAAATTTCCATGGATTTTGTTACTGGCCTGCCTAGATCTCAACGTGGTAACGATACAATTTGGGTGATCGTGGATCGACTCACAAAGTCTGCTCATTTCTTGGCTATCAAGGAAACGGATAAGTTCTCCACACTAGCAGACATATATCTTAAGGAAGTTGTCTCGAGGCACGGAGTACCCACCTCTATTATCTCTGATCGTGATGCACGCTTTACTTCAGAACTATGGCAAGCAATGCACAAGTCTTTTGGCTCACGTTTAGATATGAGCACAGCTTTGATGGGATTTTAACATGTTTATCAAAGCAATTTCATCCATATGAAATAAAAACGCAGCGGAAAAAAGTTTAAAACATGTTACTTTTATAAGATATAAAACCATTTATATGCAAAATCCCAAAACCCGGATCCATATATGAGATGTATACTATCAAACACAACCATAGGATGTTTAGAAAACTACCTTCTTGAAGTACAAGGAGTAATGGATATGAAGAAGGTGATGCTTCTTGAACGGTTGCCTCCAAGTGTAGAAGACCTCAAGCTTGTATACCCCAAGCCTTCCAACAAACACCTTAGTTTTAGCTAGGATTTCTACACTTATGAACTCACTAGAAAAACCCTCTTGGAACCATCATATGGCCGAAAATTAGAGGACCTTTTGTTGAGTTCTTGCACTTGTTGTATGAACTTGAAACTCACCAATAGATCAACCATACATGACCCGATTGTTAGAGAGTCTTACACTTGATTTCTCAACTTGAAAAACTCTCTTGGATGAGCATGATGAGGACGAAAATTGGCAGCCATTTTCAGCCATGTTCATTAAGTTCTTACTTCCATTTTTGACACAAAATGCTCTTAAAGTAGGTGAGAGAAGATGCCACCCCATTTGCCCAATCAATGATCCTCTAACACATGCATTTGCATGTTATTTGATTGGACCATCTTTTCTTGAGAAGACCTCCCAATCAAGAGGCCTCTAACTTATGACAACATGCAAGGAACATTATTGGCCACTTTATTTCTTGGGAAGGGGGGGGGGGCGGCCTAGCTTTTTATATAAAAAAAAAATACAATTCTTTTATATAAAATATAAGTCTTACATATATATATTTTATAACTTTTATAAAATATAACATCATATGTTATAAGACTTATGCTATTTTTATGATGTTATTTAACCCATTAAATAACAAAATAAAATACTCTCTCAAAAATAAATTATCCATATAATTTATTAGTTTGTCAAGTGCAATTATTTAGAAAACCAATTTCTAAATATTCTAAGTGTTGATATTTATTTATTTGATCATATCATAAATAAATATTGTAAGTGTTTGTCTAGCTTGTTAGTGGGTATGACTCGACTTGGATCATAACGTACTAGCCACATCAATTTAATATGTGTCTTGGGCATACAGAGTCCAACAATCTCCCACTTGCACAAGATACATAGAAGATTGATGCAAGTAGTAAATAACGCCTAACTACGGTTTACTACCCCTAATACGTATGACTATATGTGCCATTCAATAACATCATCCTCTTCAAGTCCCTTACTTGAAATGATTTAGGTGAATCTATCATTTATGCTTTCGTTACAGATGTCATGTCAAATCCAGAGACACAGTGTGATCACTCTCTGTTGATTTAACTTTAGCAGGCCTTAGACATCTTACTCTCAACGAATAAGAGGAACAAATCCCATCTTGACCACATACGTCTCTCACAATCACCTTGTACCACACCTGAGCTTAGCCTTATGTACTGTCATATTATTGACAGCGAAGAAAAAAGTCAAGGTATAATATTTGGTGAATATCAAGACCCAATATGTATCTCAGGTCTGAGGATACTATGATATTCTCCTTTACTCAAATTTACTTATGACCAATCACAAATGATTCCATGCAGTAATATTTGAGAGCGAGTCAGTCCAATATTTGTATCCCACAAATATCTATGAACCTTGGCAGCAACGCCTTGCTCTATATTCATACTTCATGAATATCTACCAATCCAAGTTCATAATAGTCTTACATTCATATTTGTTCCCACAAGTATGATCGACTACGGACATTTAGAATAAGTAACTTATTCACGGATTTAAACATGCTAATATGGAACATAACTCAAAATACCATAATGAGTTATAATAACAGTTGTTCCAATATCCAAATACAAAATAGATCAAATCCAATCACTAGAATATCGAAGTCCTAAGGCACAAGTATGACCCTTTCATGCTTTGCCCATTCAAGGAGCTTCGTGAGTGGATCCGCAATATTTTGATCAGTGTGAACTTTGCGAATACATATCTTTCTCTTTTTCAACTTCATCCCTTATGTAGTTGAAACTCCGCTCAATGTGCCTAGTCTTTTGATGTACACGAGGTTCCGTGGTTTAAGCAATCACACCATCGTTATCACAAAGATCTCTAGGGGTCCTGAATGGTAGGGACTTCCCCTAGATCGGCAATAATTCAAGTGGCAGATCCATATGAATTATCACAATCAATGAAGCGGCGATGTATTCTGATTATGTAGTGGACAATGATACCCTGATTGTGATCGAGAACCATCTCGATTAGTTTGGAAACTCGTATCCATGTAACCCTTTACAACGAATTCCGAGACTCGCATCCTTGTAACCCTTTTACAACGAGTTCTTTTCACCAGATCCATATATTAGAAACATATCCTTAGTCCTTCTAAGGTATTTCAATATATATATATAACAGTCACCCAATGACTGTTACTTACTGGTATCTTTTCGTCATGCCTAAAGCGCATGACATGTCCGTTCCAGTGCATATATGGGATTCCTTTCAATCTTTCTTGCTCATCCTTTGAGCTTGGACATTGAAACGCTTTCAATATTGTCCTCTCTTTGAATAGGTACCAAACC
>JARYGA010013788.1:0-68723 GCA_030545235.1 Helianthus tuberosus
ATGGTGGATGCTACCGCGGGTCATGAGTTGTTGACTTTTATGGATGTTTCATCTGGATTTCAACAGATTCAGATGGAACCATCTGATCAAGAGGATACAACCTTTATGACCCCAACTTGTATATATTGTTATATTGCTATGCCATTTGGACTAAGAAATGCAGGTGCTACTTATCAAAGGCTAGTCAATATGATGTTCAAGGAACAAATTGGACACACTATGGAAGTCTATATAGATGACATGGTGGTTAAGTCCAAGAAAGCTGAGGATCACCTTAGAGACTTGGAGGAAGCATTCAATATCCTTGATAAATTTAATATGAAACTAAATCCTTCCAAGTGTACTTTGGTATTAAAGCAGGTAAATTCCTACGCTATATGGTGACAAAAAGAGGCATTGAAGCAAGTCCAGAGCAAATTAACGCTATTGTGAATATGAAATCTCCTGCCAATGCCAAGGATGTGCAAAGATTGACAGGCAGGATCGCAGCCTTGAACAGGTTCATATCCAAGTCATCAGAAAAATGCAAGGAATTCAATGACATTTTGAGAAAGAACAAGAAATTTGAGTGGACTGAAAAGCATGAAAATGCTCTCAAAGCTCTTAAGGATTACCTATCCTCAGCCCCTGCCTTGATGAAACCAGAAAAAGGGGATATATTATCCTTGTATTTGGCGGTATCCTCTAAAGCACTAAGTGCGGTCCTTGTTAAGGATCACGAAGGTACACAACATCCTGTCTATTATGTAAGTAAGAGTTTGCTTGATG
Organism: Helianthus tuberosus; assembly: GCA_030545235.1. Lineage (NCBI taxonomy): Eukaryota > Viridiplantae > Streptophyta > Magnoliopsida > Asterales > Asteraceae > Helianthus > Helianthus tuberosus. Next base: position 769 of record JARYGA010013788.1, read on the forward strand.
CTGAATCCAGGTATTCACATTTAGAAAAACTTATCCTTGCACTAATTATGGCATCTACTAAATTAAGACATCATTTTGAAACTCATGCCATTATTGTTAAGACAAATTTTCCAATTAAGAATGTTCTCAGGAAACCAGAAATGTCAGGAAGGATGGCTAAGTGGGCAGTGAAGCTTAGTGCTTATGATATAAGATATGGACCTAGGACTGCCATCAAATCCCAAGCCTTAGCTGACTTTGTGGCAGATTTTAGTAGTGACTTGCAAAAGGAAGCTGAGTTAGAAGTCCAACAGCTGGAAGAAACTAAGGATCCTTGGATACTTTTCCCTGATGGAGCCTCTAATGTCAAAGGAACAGGACTTGGAATACTACTAAAATCGCCACAGGGGGACATAATACCCCACTCCATAGCTTGTGAGTTTCAAACTACTAATAATGAGGTTGAGTATGAAGCCTTGATAGCTGGTTTGCAAATTGCCAAGCATATGAGGATCAGGTATCTTGAGGTACATGTAGATTCATTGTTATTTACTTTAATGGATCCTATGCTGTTAAAGGTGAAAAGCTAATCAAATATTTAGATATAGTCAAAGAATTGGCACTCTCTTTTGTTTCCTTTAGTTTGACACAGGTACCAAGGGAAGAGAATGCAGAAGCTGATGCATTGGCCAATCTAGGGTCATCCTTGAAGATTCCAGAGGATATCAGGATCCCTATTATCCACATCCTAACCCCCGCTATTGAGGATCATGTAGCCATGGAGATAGGAGAGGATTCTGCAATCATCCCTAGTGATGATACACAATCCCATTCAGGATCATGGATCCTTCCAATCATGAGATATATCCAACATGGAGAGATTCCTACAGGAGAAAACCCCAGGGCTTTCAAAATTAAGGTATCTCAGTATACAATATTGAATAACATGTTATATAAACGATCTCTTGCAGGACCATATCTAAGATGCATTGAGGATCCGGAAATCCAAGAAGTCCTAAAGGATTTTCATGAAGGAGATTGTGGAAACCACACTGGGGGCAGGGCATTATTCTCAAGGATCCTGAGGACATGATACTATTGGCCTACTATGAAGAAGGATGCTGTGGATTATGCCAGAAAATGTGATGCTTGTCAGAGACATAGTAATATCCTTCATCAACCAGCAGAGCTCTTGCATCCTATATCCTCTTCTTGGCCATTCATGAGATGGGGAATGGATATAGTTGGAAAACTTCCCAAAGCACCAGGAGGAAAGGTGTTCATGCTTGCCATGACTGATTACTTCTCTAAATGGATAGAGGCTGAAGCCTTTGCTCAAGTCAGAGAAAAGGAAGTGATATCCTTTATTAAAAGAAACATTATTACTAGATTTGGTATCCCTTCTGAAATTTTTTTGTGATAATGGATCCCAATTTATTAGGAGTAGAACTACTAACTTTTGTGACAGCTGGGGGATTAAGATGATAACATCAACACCAGTCCACCCACAAGCTAATGGTCAAGCAGAATCATCCAACAAGATCATCATCAACAACTTGAAGAAAAAGCTTGGGTCCAAGAAAGGAAAATGGGCAGAAGAACTACCTTATGTACTATGGGCTGATAGGATAACTCCCAAGAATGCTACTGGCCAAACTCCATTTTCTTTGGTATTTGGGGCAGAATCAGTAATCCCTATAGAAATGGTGGTTCCTACTACAAGAACAAGCATCCATGATCCTGAAGGAAATGCTGAAAACTTGGTTCAAGACTTGGATACTATAGAAGAACTCGGGGATTTGGCAAGGATAAGGATGGCTAGTTATCAACAAAGGATGGCGGGAGCCTACAACAAAAATGTCAGGATCAGGAAATTCTAAGTTGGTGATATGGTATTAAGGAAAGCATTTCAGAATACCACAAATCCTGCTGATGGAAAGTTGGCACCAAAGTGGGAAGGCCCCTACCTGGTTGAAGCTGAGGCAGGAAAGGGGGCATATAGATTGCTAACAATGAAAGGTGATTTGCTACCAAGAGCTTGGAATGCTGTCCACCTGAAGAAATACTTCATGTAATAAGGATTTGTGATCCTTAGCAATATTCATGATCCACATCCTTGAAGGATCCTTAAAGGATGGATGATCCTCATTTTGGTAATGATCTAATCTCAAACTACTTCATTCTTTAATTATCCTATATACAAGGATAAGGATCCTGGATCCTTTATCCTCCTTTCACTTGATTCTGAGTTTTGCAGAAGGTTTAGGTATCTTTATCAAAGGATTGAGTGTCCACAAAAGTATCCAGTTATTTGGTCTTGACCCCAGTTATTTGGGCTTGACCCTAGTTTTTGGGCCTGTCCCCAGTTTCCCCAGTAGCGCACGATGATCCTGGTACAGTTCATGGCAATGGGACCAGTACTCACTTTAGGGGCTGACAATTTCATTGTACTGGCTGTATCCGGGATCCTACGTATAATGGTAGACGTACCATACATCCGTTCCTAAGGTTTCTAACGTTTTCACGTTAGCTAAGGTTTCGGCATTTTCTTGTCGCTCAAGTTTGGATAGTCGCCAGTGAGGGCCATACTCCAGTTTACACAAGATCCTTTGGGCTTGTCCCCAGTTATCCTTTGGGCTTGTCCCCAGTTATCCTTTGGGCTTGTCCCCAGTTATCCTTTGGGCTTGTCCCCAGTATATTGGGCTTGTCCACAGAATTGTTGGGCTTATCCCCAGTTACTAACTCTTCTCTTATATTGGCTTAGTCCCAAGTTATGTTCTGTTTCAGGTTTTTGAAGTTAAACAACTAAGGATTCCTGATCCTTATCTTTTACTAAGGTTTGTCTTTTGGTTATCCTGATTATAAATGTTAAAGGGTTAGGATCCTAACTTGGATTCTCAGGTATGATCCTTAATCACTTTGATTTTATTCACTATTTATGTAAGTGACCCTTATCCTTTGACAACAGAACTAATGATCCTTAAGTTACATAACTTTTCTGAATTTGTCGACTGTAGGATATTTGACCCTTGATCATATCCTAAAACTTTTAAACATGATTTATTAAACCTTAATTCTTTACTTACAAATTCAAAGAAAGTGAATAACAACAGTAGAAAAACAAAGAATTCACAAGGATAATAACACGGGAAATAGCCAAAAAGTTAAAGTTTTATTTATTCACAAAGGTTAAACCCTTTTAAGGTTGCCAAAATTGCCAACCCAAGTTTCTACCAGCAATACGTGGCCCGTCCACTTGGGTTGGCAAAGGGTGTCCATTGTTAACAGGTCTTAAAGTGCAGGAATTAAAAGATGGCAGGATAACAAGTGGTTTCATCCCCCAAACAGAGGATCCCTCCACCACCTATTATCCTACCTATTGTCTAAGGATCCATGATCCACAACCCTAAAAACTATTGTTCAAAGTACAACCCAACATTGTTTCAAAACATCACAACCATAAAAAACTTTCAAATCCTAAAAAAAGGGGCTCCAGCCGCGTCTAGAAATGTCCATCATCGCCCATTTCTGCAGCTCACACCTTGGCTGCATCACCACCAGCATCATCACCACCAGCTTGATCCTTCCCGCTGCCACTTGCCTCAATCGCCAAGACCTCGGTAGCCTCCTCCTCATCCTCTATCTCAGCCAGCTTTGCCTTCCAGCCCTCCTTTTCCCAAGTGGTCCTGTCGAAGTCAGGATCCTCAGCCTCCTGAGCCATTTGCAGCTTGATTTTGTACATGGTGATGGCAGCAGAGACTTTAGCATCTTCCGGCAGGTCGTGCTTCTCATGATCAGCATTTATCTGGGCCATGACCACCTGCTGCTTTGCCAGAGCAAGATCCTTCTCAAGGTAAGACATAGTCTCATCCTTAGCCAGGAAGAATTTTTGATACTCTAGATGCTTTTGCTCCGCCTCTTCAACATATGCATCAAACAACATTTCGACCTCGGCGAATTTCTGCAAAAAGTCAAGGTAAAGTTCAGGATCACGTGATCCTCAAGTGGGCAGGATAATCAAGCTAAGTCAGTGATCCTTACATCAGCAAAGTATTCTTGGAACTGGTGGCGGATAAGAGTCAAGCCTTCAAGATTTTCAGCTTCAGTGGCTTTCCTCTTCTTTCCTCCCTTGGAAGTGACAGGCTTGGGGACTATGGTACTTGGGCTAGCAGCAGTTTTCTTTTTTCTGGAACGGGGAGCCACAGTGTTGAGATCACTGACACTAAAGCGGGTGGCCGACCTTGAGGATTTTCCAGCACCTATCAATCCAAAACAACAGATAAGTATTCTTGTTTTATTTGCATTTCAATGTTTAACCATATATAAACTTGGATACTTACTTGACATTGTAGCAGAGCCTGAGGATACTTCTTGAGAATCCTTGGTGTTTGCTTGAAATGATCTTATTGCAGGATCAAGATTCCGGAAAGCCGCAACCCTCTCCATGGTTGCAGGAGAAGAAATGATGTGAGAAACAGATATAGCTGCACAAAAGATACAAAAAGGGGTTAGTGATCCTCGGCAGAGACAGGTTATCCTATAATCCTTCTTTAAGGATCCTCTATCCTACCGTGGGTGGCCCACTTTCTTGGTAAATCCTTCCCATCCGGGATGGAATTCCTCCTAACAAAGAAGAATCGCTTCTTCCAATTGGTGTCATTCTTGGTGGTCTTCAGGATTGGGTTTGCCTCACCGGGTTTGTGTTTGAATAGAAAGCGGTGTGAACCATGGCTCACAAGGTTGTACATTTCGGCCAATTTCGACATTCCCAAATCTATATCCTCCTGCTCAATGATTCTCTCAAGGGTATACAAAACCCTCCACATCATTGGCATTGCCTGAACATAGGATATGCCGGTAAGGGAGAAGAAGGACTGGGTGAAAGCAGGGAAATGATAGGAGTATCCGATCAGAAATGGGGAAGCCGGAAAAGTAACCCAGGTTTCAGAGACAAAATCACTCAGAGCGGTAGGGTCGAAAGGTTTAAAAACAGTGTCTGCCGGAAAGCAATGACGAATCAGGTCTATATCCGGATCAGTAAAGCAGCAACGTTCCTTCGAAGAATCTTTGATGATCCCTTGGCTCTTTAAAGGACTGTCTTTCTGGTGATCCTTAGCAGGGGATGATCGTAACTTCATTGTGATTCAGAGATTTTGAGAAAGAACAGATTAAGGAGATAAAGAGAAAAGGAGAAAGAGAAGTACCTGCTTGATCTTCGAATGTGGATTTAAAGGGAGTATTGCTCGAATTTAAATGCACATTGATCCTTATCTCTAACTTGAATTTATAATGATGATTCTGCAGGGATGTCGCTTCAATGACGTATGATCGGTAACGGCTAGTTAGATTCTAACGGCTATATATCCGTTAGTTTGTTGCAGATAAGATCAAGAAAATATAACTCGCTAATTTACACTTTACTCCTTATATTTTGGTGGCAATTGTTAGGGGAGGATTTTCCAATCCTAAGGATCACGGGTCCTCAAGTGCTGCCAGGATCATGGATCCTCAATTCTGTTTGAATTAAGGATCCTCAGAATATGTCGCAGGACCAGGATTCAGGATCCTCATTGTTATCCTTACACTAACGATTGTCAACCTTGTATTTGAACTCGTTGTGCAGGAGCAAAGGCATGGACCAACTCTCACCAAAATTCTTGGAGCATATTCCCTCAATATTCCGCACGTGCTTGGTCCATGTGGATGTTATGGAGATCGTGGGGAGCTTGCACAATTTGCGGATAGTTAGTTAGTTTAGTTATTTCTAATTTAAAATGGGGATAACAAGCTTGAGTTAGAACACTTAGCTAATTTTAGCAAACACACACACTCTCGTAACAGCTCTCAATAAGCTCTCAAACACTACTTGGCGATTTCATACATTTTTGCACATTGCACACTAGTGATCCTTGTAACAAGCTTGTTATCATCCCGAGTTGTAAACTTCTTTTGAATAATCTTAGTTGGTGATCGGTAGTTTCCATCACCCGAGGTTTTTTATGCCGGAGATCAACTCCTGATCAAGGGCTTTTTCCTCGTATAAATCTTTATGTCATTTGTTCATTACATTTCTGAGTTATCCTTAACATTGTTCATTGATTTAATCATCATTCCTCACAACAAAGATTTGGTTACATTATCTTAGCCTGATTTTTGACCAAAACAATTAGTAGTTTGAAACTCACAAGCTATGGAGTGGGGTATTATGTCCCCCTGTGGCGATTTTAGTAGTATTCCAAGTCCTGTTCCTTTGACATTGGAGGCTCCATCAGTGAAGAGTATCCAAGGATCCTGAGTCTCTTCCAACTGCTGAACTTCTAACTCAGCTTCTTTTTGCAAGTCACTACTAAAATCTGCCACAAAGTCAGCTAAGGCTTGGGATTTGATGGCAGTCCTTGGTTCATATCTTATATCATAAGCACTAAGCTTCACTGCCCACTTAGCCATCCTTCCTGACATTTCAGGTTTCCTGAAAACATTCTTAATTGGAAAATATGTCTTAACAATAATGGCATGAGTTTCAAAATAATGTCTTAATTTAGTAGATGCCATAATCAAAGCAAGGATAAGTTTTTCTAAATGTGAATACCTGGATTCAGCATCAAGCAAACTCTTACTTACATAATAGACAGGATGCTGTGTACCTTCGTGATCCTTAACTAGGACCGCACTTACTGCTTTAGAGGATACCGCCAAATACAAGGATAATATATCCCCTTTTTCTGGTTTCATCAAGGCAGGGGCTGAGGATAGGTAATCCTTAAGAGCTTTGAGAGCATTTTCATGCTTTTCAGTCCATTCAAATTTCTTGTTCTTTCTCAAAATGTCATAGAATTCCTTGCACTTTTCTGATGATTTTGATATGAACCTATTCAAGGCTGCGGTCCTCCCTGTCAACCTTTGCACATCCTTGGCATTGGCAGGAGATTTGATATTCACAATAGCCTTAATTTGCTCTGGACTTGCTTCAATACCTCTTTTTGTTACCATATAACCTAGGAACCTGCCTGCTTTAACACCGAAGTGACACTTTGAAGGATTCAACTTCATATTGAATTTGTCAAGGATATTGAATGCTTCCTCCAGGTCTCTAAGGTGATCCTCAGCTCTCTTGGACTTAACCACCATGTCGTCTATATAGACTTCCATAGTGTGTCCCATTTGTTCCTTAAACATCATATTGACTAACCTTTGATAGGTAGCACCTGCATTCCTTAGTCCAAATGGCATAGCAATATAACAATAGATACCAGTTGGCGTCATAAAGGCTGTATCCTCTTGATCAGATGGTTCCATCTGAATTTGTTGAAATCCAGATGAAGCATCCATAAAAGTCAACAACTCATGACCCGCGGTAGCATCCACCATGGAGTCAATGTGGGGTAATGGGAAAGGATGCTTGGGACATGCCTTGTTTAAATCAGTAAAATCGACACATACCCTCCACTTTCCGTTTTTCTTTTGAACAACAACCACATTGGCTAACCATCTTGGATACTTAACCTCTCTAATCATACATGTTTTGGTCAAAAATTACCGAAGCAATTAAGTGATCAAATTAGTTAAGTGAGCTAGTGTTTTGGTCAAAAAATCTAATGAGGATAATGCAACCAAACTCTTAGTTACGGGGTATGATGCTTTAAATGTAGAACAATGATAAGGATCACTTCAAGGTAAATTGCACAAACGACACAAGGATCTATACGGGGAAAAAGCCCTTGATCAAGAGTTGATCTCTGGCACAAAAAACCCCGGGTGATGGAAACTACCGATCACCAAGCTCAAATAAATCAATAAATGTTTACAACTTCGGATAGTAACGAGCTAGGTACAAGGATCACTATTGTGAGATGTGTAAAAGTGAGTGAAAACTAATAAGTGTTCGTCGAGAGCTTCAAGAATGCGATTGTATGAGAGTGTGTGTAGCTGAAAATGGCTAAGTGTTCTAATTCTAGCTCGTCACCCCTTTAAAAATAGAAGTTAGCTACAATAACAAACTATCCGACTTTTGTGCCAAGCTCCCACGTTCTCCACAACGTCCATTTCCAGTCAAACGTGTGCGAAATACCCGTGGAATATTCCATAGTAACGTTGCCAAGACCAAGTCAAGCTTGTTACTCCTGCGAAGTAATACAAAACACAAACAAACAATTGTCAGTATGAGGATCCTTAAAGTGATCCATGATCCTGATCCTGAAGCTCTTCTGAGGATCACTATCTGTCACAGAAGTAAGGATCATTAATTAGGATAACGAATAAGGATCACTAATTGTTAGAAAATCCTCCCCTAACAATTGCCCCCAAAATATAAGGAGTGAAATGTTAAATAAGCGAATTATATTTTCCTGATCTTATCCGCAACTAACTATCGTAAATATAGCCGTTATTGTAGAACTATCCGTTGCAACCATGACGTCACAGAAGTGACAACCCTGCACAATCATGATTATAAATAGGAGATAGAGATAGGATCAAATGCATTTAAAATTTCAGAGAGACTCCCTTTATAACTGCATTCCGAAGATAAACAGGTATTCTCTCTTCATCTTCTTCCTTCTCTTGCTCTGTTTTCCGTTTCTTTTCACCATTCTATCAAAGATGTTGCTCCGGAATTCCCCAGCTAAGGATCACCCGAAAAACAGCCCACCAAAAAGCCAGGGGATCATCGAAGATTCCATAAAAGAACGCTGTTATTTCAATGATGCACAGATTGATAGGATCCGCCACTGCTTCCCGGCGAACACCGAGTTCAGACCTTTCGATCCCAATGCCCTGAGTGATCATATTTCCGACAAGTGGGTTGCTTTTCCTGTCACTCCGTTCACCATAGGCTATACATATCCTTTTCCAGCCTTCACCCAATCTTTCTTTTCCCTAACCGGCATCTCTTATATCCAAGCCATGCCGATGATTTGGAGGGTTTTGTATACCCTTGAAAGGATCATCGAGCAGGAAGGGATAGACCTAGGAATGTCAGAGCTGGGAGAACTGTATGATCTTACTACCTTTGGTTCTCATCGTTATTTGTTTAAACGTAAGCCTGGTGAGGAACACCCGATCTTCAAAGCCACCAAGAACGATGCTAATTGGAAGCGGCGTTTCTTTTTCGTCAAGAGAGATTCTATTGAGGATGGAAAGGATCTACCCAAGAAATGGGCTACCCATGGTAGGGTGGAGGATCCTGAGAAGGATCACCAGAAACTTTCTTTTGATGTAAGGATCACTTATATTTTTGCTTTCTTGTTATGCAGCTATCACCGTCTCACACCTCAGATTGTCTCCTGCTGCTAAAGGGAGACTCATCGCTTTCAAGAAACTTGATCCTGAAGCAAGAACTTTCAAGACAACAACCCAAGATTCTCAGGAGGTATCCTCAGGCTCTGTCACGATGTCAAGTAAGTATCTTTGTTTAAAATTTAAATAAATAGTGAAATATAAGTTAAGTGAAGATACTTATCTTGTTTTGGTTGTGTAGGTGCTGGAAAATCCACCAAGCCTGCTTCTCAATTCGACACGGATGACCTTGATTCTGTTAGACCCAGGAAGAAAAGGTCCACCACTAGTCCTAGCATCTCCATTCCCAAGGCACCCACTAAAGGAAGGGGTGGCAAAAAGAGAAAGACCTCCGAGGCTGAGGATTTGCAGGGTCTGCCTCTGATCCGTCACCAATTCCTCGAGTACTTCAATGATGTAAGGATCACTGTATCTGCCTGTATATCCTGCTGGCATATCCTGCTGACATATCCTGCTGATTTGAGGATCACTTGGTCTTGACCTTATCTTTTATCTCTTTTGCAGAAATTCGCTGAGATTGAGGACTATGTGGGGAACGTCGAGGAGCAGGACAAGAAGATTGCTGACCTCCAACAGGTTGCAGTGCTTAAGGACCTCAAAATTGCTGACCTTCAGAAGGAACTCCAAGATGCCAAGACTAAGACGGCTAAACTCCTGATTGACCTTGACTATGAAAAGCATGATCTCATAGAAGGTGCAAAGGTCTCTGCTGCCATCACAATGTATCAGACAAAACTGAAGATGGCCCAGGAAGCTCAAGATCCTAACTTTGACAAAAGCAGCTGGGATGTTGAGGGCTGGAAAGCAAGGTTGGCTGATCTTGAAGATGATGAGGAGACCGAGGAAGTTTTGGCGATTGAGGCTGGAGGCAAGGGTGAAGGTGGTGAAGCAAGTGGAGCCGGAGGTGGTGATGCAGGGAAGGTTTAGGATGCATGATTGGGCGATGATGGAAACTTCTAGACATAGCCGGAGCCCAATTTTTTTTAGTTTGATGGTTGTTTTGTTTGAACAATTTGATGGTTTGTACTGAACAATAGTTTTTAGGATTAAGGATCATGTATGATCCTTTGGACAATAGGCAGGATTGCAAATGGTGGAGGGATCCTCTGTTTGGGGGATAAAGCCATTGTGATCCTGCCGCCTTTATATTCCTGCACTACTTTTGAACTAATTATCATGGACACCCTTTACCTACCCCAGCGGACGGGCCACGTTTTGCTGGTAGATGCTCGGGGTAGGTAATTTTGACAACCTTTTAAGGGTTAGTCATTTGTTAATAAATAAAATCTTAACCTTTTGTTGCTTATCTTGTGTTGTTATCCTTTTGTTTCTTTAATTCTCCTTTGTTTTGATGCACATTTATTGAATAAACAATTTTGAATAAGTCAGATTGAAAATGTTTAGGACATGATCCACGATCAAATATCCTATAGTTAAAGAATCCCAAAAAGCAATATATTTTAAGGATCACAAGTCTAGTTGTCAAATTTTAAGGGTTATTCAAATAAATAATGAATAGAATTAAAAATAGTTAAGGATCATACCTGAGGATCCAAGTTAGGATCCTAACCATAATAAGGATAACTATAAGATAAACCTTAGAGAGAAATAAGGATCAAGGATCCCTAGTTGCTTATCTTCAAGGACCTGAAATATATCATAGCTTGGGACTAAGCCAATATAAGATAAGAGTTAGCAACTGGGGACAAGCCCAAGGATAACTGGGGACAAGCCCAAGGATAACTGGGGACAAGCCCGAGGATAACTGGGGACAAGCCCAAGGATTGTATGTAAACTGGAGTATGGCCCTAACTGGCAACTATCCAAACTTAGTGACACGAAAATGTCAAAACCTTAGCTAACGTGAAAACGTTAGAAACCTTAGGAACGGATGTATGGTACGTCTACCATTATACGTAGGATCCTAGGTATAGCCAGTACAATGGAATTATCAGCCCCTAAAGTGAGTGAGTGAAAACTAATAAGTGTTCGTCGAGAGCTTCAAGAATGCGATTGTATGAGAGTGTGTGTAGCTGAAAATGGCTAAGTGTTCTAATTCTAGCTCGTCACCCCTTTAAAAATAGAAGTTAGCTACAATAACAAACTATCCGACTTTTGTGCCAAGCTCCCACGTTCTCCACAACGTCCATTTCCAGTCAAACGTGTGCGAAATACCCGTGGAATATTCCATAGTAACGTTGCCAAGACCAAGTCAAGCTTGTTACTCCTGCGAAGTAATACAAAACACAAACAAACAATTGTCAGTATGAGGATCCTTAAAGTGATCCATGATCCTGATCCTGAAGCTCTTCTGAGGATCACTATCTGTCACAGAAGTAAGGATCATTAATTAGGATAACGAATAAGGATCACTAATTGTTAGAAAATCCTCCCCTAACAGGTAGTGTGCTAGAAATGAGTGTAAAAAATATGTTAATCAAATTAATTGTAAAAACAGTTTCAGGATACGGCTCAAGATATAGAGCTGTATCTATGATCAAACAATGAGCGAAAAACGTAAAGGGGTGACACGAGATGTACGAGGAAAGCCCTTGATCAATCTAGATCGCCGGCACAAAACCTCGGGAGCTGACAATCGCAGCTTCCTTGTTCTTCTATTACCTCAAATATCAGGATACAGTGCAGGATATGGCGCAGATCAATGCTAATTGGTACAATGATTACAAGTGTTGAGTGTTTGTGCGTGATAGAAAGAAAAAAGAAGTGTGAGTTCGAGAGTAGAGAGTAAAGTGTGTGTTCCTATCGATCTGGCCTTCTATTTATAGTTACAAATAACAAACTAACTCTCCTATTATCCCGGGATGCTGGGAATATTCCATTCTGAACATTGCGGGACTCTTTTAACTTGTTTTCCACGTGCATATTAACTATAAAACCGGGTCTTCAGCTCATATGACCGTTACAACGTCAATAGCATTGACCAGCATCCGATATTCTTGCGGAATATGCCTTTCTTCTATTCTGACCGTTACAAGACCCATTCTTCCACCATCAACGTTCATTTTTCAACCACCTTGAGCGAATCTTCAGGTAGATCAACTCCTTTAACGTTGGTACCTTGCATCCAAAGAAAATCGTTAGCTGCAACCAGGATACCCCCAGAGGATGTTACCAATATCCTGGTTCAGTATCCTGGCCGCAGCATCAAGCATATAATATCAGGATATGCCTTCAGGATATAAGCTCGAAATTCCACCCATAACAATTGTCCCCAAAACTATATCTGTTAGGATCCTGAAATCCAAACGGATATATTTTTCGTTGTGTTGCTTGATGCACGTAATGGGATGTAGATGTTAATGTGACTTCGCACAACTTCCAAGGTTATACTTTCTCATAACTAGGTAGTCTTCTGGCACGTCTTGTAAGGATATCTATTTTGAACATTCCTGCATATGTTTGGTTAATCAGCATATAATATGATAAGAGTGAAACTACTCCCTTTTCTGTAGACTCTGCTAAGGTCCCTGTTGTCTTCGATCTTGAGGAGCTTGACAGTTACTCCAAGCCTGTCCTGGTAAAAAAAGAATCATCTGTTGCCACCTACTCTAAGCCTTCCACTGTTGCTGCCGAAGGTTTCTCTTATGATGACCTTGGCTTCATGGAATCCATCGAGCCCATGACCTCCTTCCTTATCCTGTATCCCGTACACATATACTGAACCTGTATCCTGGTTAGTTTGTCTTTAACGATACATGTATTTTGCTTTGTAGGGTCTGAATCATCTGGTCGTCCTGTACATAGAACAATTTTAATTTCCTGCAAGCTTTAGAACAATTTAACAGTTGGAGGTGGAGGGATCTCGTGTTTTCAGGACGAAGCCTTCAACTGTTTATGTAAATATGCTTTAAAAACTTAATTGTGTTCTTGGTGGATGGGTCTCTTTTTGAGATGAAACCAAGAATACAATTAATAATAAACTAACCTTTTAACCTTACATGTTGTTATTTGTTATGCATTGCTTAGTCTGAATTCCAATGTTCCAAACTTAGTGCAATTGTCACTTTTTATGAAAGTATCTTGGTCAGTATACTCGCAAATATCCTATTAAGACTTCCGTCAAATATGGTTTTTATAACTCAAGCAATTCAGATAAAGTTTTCAGAGAAAGAGGACAGTTCATTTTTATTTTACAAAGTTGGTTTTGAGAACACTTGTTTGACTAGAACACAGTTTCAGTTTTTAATCCAAGTATCATGTCCCAAATATTCCAATCAAATATCCTGAAAAATATTTTGAAAATACATTTTGAGAATATATCCCGAGAATATATCCTAATCAGGATGCTTAAGCTTTTGTCCAACATAGTTTCAAAAACTCAAATGATTTAAATAATGTTTACAAAGGAAAGATCATACCAGGAATAGAGTGTAACCCTATTCTCAAACTTCAATCCTTTTGCAACTTTTCCAATGAAGATGTCCCCAGTCTGAGACACTTAGTGTACTAGGTCCGAGCTTGATCCTTTGAGCTTTACACAATTGCCTCAGTAGGAATGTCCCCTGTGCATAATGTCTTCGAATACTTAGAAATTTTCTGGACATCAGCTGCAACCGTTTGAATAATTCTTATATTACAGGGATAAACCCTAAAATAAACTGGAGATAAATCCTTAATGTACTGGGGATAAACCCATAAGTATTCTGGGGAAAATCCCGAATTTTCGTGCGCTACAGGCGGGAGTGTATAAACTCCAAGACTTAGAAAGGTGAAAACCTTTAAACCTTAGAGAGTATGAAAATACCCTTTCGTGAGAGAGGGTGATCAATCCTCATATACCTTTAGGATCCAGGGTATAGCCAACAGTAACGAAATTGTCAGCCACTTTTACATGAATTGGTCCCGCCACCTTGAACTATCCCTGGATAACTTGCGCTCCAGGCAGGGTGTTTAAACCCAATTCATGAGAAAGGTGAATACCTTTAAACCTGTGAAGGGATCAGGATCCCTTAAACGTGAGAGAGGGGGCCAATCCTCTAATCTTTCGAAGTATCCTGAGTGTGTATCCTGGAGCTATATCCTGAGACATATTCTGCAAAACAACCTTAAACTATGGTGGGAGTTAGCTTGGCTAACACCCCTCCGATGCCTAAGTCAGTATTGTGTTCAAGATAATAAACAAATTCAAATATATTTAGGAGAGGTAGAATACATACCATTGTGAGATAGAAATTAAATTCTATTCTTACTTGAAATAGAGCTTTAAGTGTATAGCATTCCAAGATCTTGGTAGCATATCCCCTTCCATATTCTTGAGTCGGTATGCTCCTTTCCCAGATTCTGATTCAACCTCATAGGGTCCTTCCCATTTTGGAGCTAATTTTCCATCGGCAGGGTCGGTTGTATTCTGGAATGCTTTCCTCAACTCCCAATCTCCGACTTGGAACCTTCTAGTCCTTATATTCTTGTTATATGCTCTGGATATCCTCTGTTGATATGCCGCCATACTTAGCTTTGCTGCATCTCTTGTCTCATCAATAGTATCCAGTTCTTGACATAAGATTTCAGGATTTGATTCAGGATCCATAGGCTTGATCTAGCTGTCGGTATCACCATTTATATCGGGATCACTGCTTCTGCCCCAAATACCAAAGAAAATGGGTTTGCCCAGTAGCATTCTTCAGAGTTGTTCTATCAGCCCATAGGACAAATGGTAGTTCCTCTGCCCATTTTCCTTTTTTGGCACCTAACCTCTTCTTTAAATTGTTGACGATTATCTTGTTCGAGGATTCTGCTTATCCATTTGCTTGAGGATGCACTGGTGTTGACGTAATCATCTTAATTCCCCAACTCTTGCAAAAGTCAGTAGTTCTTTTGCTGATGAATTGAGAGCCATTGTCACAAACTATCTCAGTTGGTACCCCAAATCTGGTCAGGATATTCCTCTTTATGAAGGATACCACTTCTTGCTCCCTGACTTGAACAAAGGCCTCGGCTTCGACCCACTTGGAGAAATAATCTGTCATTGCCAGCATAAAAACCTTTCCTCCTGGAGCCTTTGGAAGTTTTCCCACTGTGTCCATTCCCCATTTCATAAACGGCCAAGGGGATACAATAGGATATAATGGTTCTGCAGGCTGATGCGGGATGTTGTCGTGTCTTTGACATGCATCGCATTTCTGAGCATACTCCGCGGCATCCTTTCTCATGGTCGGCCAGTAATATCCTGTTCTCAACACCTTCGAGAACAAAGATCTGCCCCTAGTATGGTTGCCACAATCTCCTTCGTGTATATCCTGAAGTACCTCCTTGGTTTCAGGATCTTCCAAGCACCTTAGGTACGAACCTGCAAGGGATTTCTTATACAAAACATTATTTATAATAGTGAATCGTGATACCTTCATTCTAAAGGCCTTAGGATTCTCATTCTTTGGGATGTGTCCTTCTTTGAGATATCTCATGATTGGAGCCGTCCAGGACTTAGGATCCTCCTCGGGATACTTGTCATCAGGATCCTGAATACTTATTACTTCCTTATCCTGAGGATTCATCGCAGGATATAGGATATGTAATATTGGTATTCGGGTTCCTTCCGGTATCCTGACCGATGATCCCAGATTTGCCAAGGCATCAGCTTCAGCATTATCCTCTCTTGGTACCTGTTCAAGTGTAAAAATATCGAAATATCCTGATAATTTTTTGAGAATTTCGAGATACTCGATTAACTTCTCTCCTTTAACTGCATAGGTTCCATTAAAATGATTAGTGATTAACAAAGAGTCAACATAAACTTGCAAATTCTTGATATTCATATTTTTAGCCAACTCTAATCCTGCAATCAAAGCTTCATATTCTGCCTCATTATTAGTAGCAGGAAATTCACACCTAATAGCATGGGGTAATATGTCCCCCTGTGGCGATTTTAGTAGTATACCTAGACCGACACCTCTTACATTAGATGCACCATCAGTATACAATGTCCAGCATCCTAGGTTTTCTCCTAGCTGCTGTACTTCTAGGTCTACTTCATTTTGAATGTCACTACTGAAATCAGCCACAAAGTTAGCTAAAGCCTGAGACTTTATGGCATTTCTAGGTTCATACACTAAGTCATAAGCACTTAATTTCACTGACCACTTAGCCATTCTACCCGACAACTCGGGTTTCCTTAGCACATTCTTAATAGGATAATTAGTTCTAACATGAATCCTATGCGTTTCAAAATAATGTCTAAGTTTTGTTGACGCCATAACTAGGGCTAATATCATTTTCTCTAAGTGGGAATACCTAGTTTCAGCATGTAATAAACTTTTACTAACATAATAAACAAGATACTGCTGACCTTCGTGATTCTTAACCAAAACAGCACTTACTGCATTCCCTGATACTGCAAGATATAGGGATAATGGTTCACCATCCTCGGGCTTCATCATCAGAGGTGCGGTTGAAAGATATTGCTTTAATTCCTGTAAGGCTGCTTCATGCTTCTCTCCCCATTCGAATTTCTTATTCTTCTTCAGGATATCGTAGAATTCCTTGCATTTTTTCGAAGGATCTTGATATAAACCTGATCAAAGCCACTACTCGTCCTGTTAATCTTTGTACATCTTTCATATTTGAAGGTGACTTGATGTCCAAGATAGCTTTAATCTGCTCCGGGCTTGCCTCTATACCCCTTTTAGTCACCATGTATCCTAAAAACTTTCTAGCCCCCACTCCAAAATGGCACTTGGCAGGATTTAGTTTCATATTATACTGGTCCAGGATATCAAATGCTCCTTTAATATCCTGGAGATGATCCTCAGCCTTCTTGGATTTGACTACCATATCGTCAATGTACACCTCCATGGTGTCCGCCAGTTTTTCTTTAAACATCATGTTCACCGATCTCTGGTACGTTGCACCTGCATTTTTCAAACCAAAAGGCATAGCAGTATAACAGTAAATACCTGTTGGTGTCATGAAAGTAGTATCCTCCTGGTCTGAAGGTTCCATTTGGATCTGCTGGAATCCTGAGGATGCATCCATGAAGGTTAACATCTCATGACCAGCAGTGGCATCCACCATCGAGTCTATATAAGGCAGAGGGAATGGGTCTTTAGGACATGCTTTGTTCAAGTCTGTGTAATCTACACAAACTCTCCATTTCCCATTCTTCTTTTGAACCACGACCACATTTGCTAGCCACTT
This sequence comes from Helianthus tuberosus, assembly GCA_030545235.1. Lineage (NCBI taxonomy): Eukaryota > Viridiplantae > Streptophyta > Magnoliopsida > Asterales > Asteraceae > Helianthus > Helianthus tuberosus. Next base: position 18,193 of record JARYGA010013788.1, read on the forward strand.
GGGAAATTTGACTTCCCTGATCATCTTGGACTTCAATAGTCTTTCAACCTATTCTTGAATAATTACGTTTCGTTCTAGAGCAAAATTCCTTCTCTTTTGTTGGATAGGCTTGAAAGACCTGTCAATTCCAAGCTTGTGAGTTATAATATCCTTAGAAATACCTGCCATATCCTCATGCTTCCATGTGAATGTTGACATCCTGCATTTCAAAATGTTAGTTAACTGATTTTCAATATCCTGAGGGATATTAGCTCCTACGAGCACAGAGATATCTGGATTATCCTGATCCAGGATAATTTTCTTTACATCATGCTCTGAAGCCTCCACGATATCCTGGGCCAGCATCTTTAATTGCTATGCTGCATTAGGCTTGGTTGAGGATTTCATCAAGGATGAGTAACATTCCTTTGCCTCCTGTTGATCACTTTCCACCTTGACAACCCCCCAAAGAGTAGGGATCTTGATACACTGATGATAGGTTGATGACACAGCTTTCATATCATGGATCCATGGCCTACCCAATATGATATTGTAGTAGGATAAGGAGTCCATGACACAGAAGCGTTGTATTGAGTTGACCCCTTCAACATACACGGGCAACTTTATCTCCCCTACGGTATTCCTGGCTTCTCCACTAAAACCAACAAGCACAGTGGACTTCGAAGTAATATCCATCGGGGATACATTCATTCTCTTCAACGTTTCCAGCTGAATTATGTTGACGGAGCTGCCATTGTCCACCAGTATCCTGCGTACAAAGTGATTAGAAACATATAAAGTTATTACCAAAGCATCATGATGAGGATCCTGGACAGTATCCCTGTCATCCCTATCGAACGTGATCATTTTATCAGTCGTGAGGGTTGACATCCTAGTTGTCTTATCTCCCCTTTCTGCCTTAGCCTCTTTCGCATGTCTTTTTGCAGTAGAGTATGAAGTTCCATAAATGACGGATCCTCCTGAAATAAAGTTGATTATCTTGGCATCTGCAGGAGGTGATGCTGCTCGTTCAGGATCCTTCTCAGTATCCTGACCCTTATTCTTCTTTCTTCCTAGAAGATCTTTCAGATATCCTTTGCTTAGCAGATAGCTAATTTCCTTCCTTAGGGCTATGCAATCTTCCGTAACATGTCCAAAATCCTCATGGAAGGCACACCACTTGGATTTATCCTTCCAATCAGCTTTCTGTTGGTTCTTTTGAGGCCACCTGGCTTTGTCTCCCAAACCCTGCATAGCATACATTAGTTCAGGTATATTAACAGAAAAACAATATTCTGACAACTCAGGATACTCCTCAGGATCCTCGTCTTGGACAATGTTCACTCTTTTGTTTTCATTTTTATCATACGGCCTAGAACGGTATGGTTTATGTGAAGATTCTATTTTCCTGTTTGTTGACTCATATGTTGAGGATGCATTCATCCTCTCTTGCATTTTCTTATCATCTTCAAGCCTGATATATCGCAAAGCCCTATTTCGAGCTTCGCCCAAGTTCCTGCAAGGATTCATCAGAAGATCCTGATAAAACTGGGAATACCTTTGTAGTCCCATCTTGAATGCTTGGACTGCTGTAGCAACATCAAGGTGTGGGATATCCAAGGATTCCCTGCTGAATTTGTTCACATAATCCCTTAGGGATTCTTGAGGTCCTTGTGTTATCCTGTAGAGGTCACTTGTTAGTTTTTCAAAGCTTCTACTGCAAGAAAACTGACTATTAAACAAATTAACTAAATGAGCAAATGATGTAATTGAATGAGGTGGAACATTTAGAAGCCATTTCAAGGCTGATCCTGTTAAAGTAGAGCCGAAGCCCTTTAAGATCCGGCGGGATAGGGTTAATTTCCATCCTCTCCCTATACTGGGCAATATGCTCCTCAGGATCCGTCGTCCCATCATACAGCTTCATGTTAGGAGTCTGGAATCTCTTTGGGATTTCTGCATCACAAATGGGGTGAGCAAAACGGGATATGTTGTGACTATCCCGGGATACTTCCGGTATAGGCTGCACTATCCCAGGCACACTTGATATCATATCCTTCAACTTTTGATGCTCTCTGGTTATCACTGATGTCACACCTGCATCCTGCAATGATCCAAGATTATTAGTAACAGGGATACTGGTGTTAACAGACAAGTTACCAGCGGCATCCTGGAGCATATCCTGGATCCCTCATATTCGACATCCTGGTCGAAGAGGGTATCTCCGGAATATGACTCCGGGAATGGCTAGGCACAATATTCCCCCTGTTATCCTCAGTATATACTGTAGAACTGAATTTTAAAGCTCTTGGTTGCAAGGGAGTGACAGTATCCTCAGCGGGCCTGCTTGAGCTGGATTTCAAGAGTTGTATCTCTCTTATCAGCATTAGGTTGGTCTCCTGTTGCTGCCTTATTTGTTCCTGTACACTACCAAATAAAGTTAGAATTTCTTCATTAGAAGCCAAAACAGGACCAGATCCCTGAATATTCTGAGTGGGAATAACATCCCGAGCCACATGAATTTCGGTTCCTTGTGAAGAGGCTTGCGTTCTCGGAGGAGGTGGTGGAAGCATCGAACCAAATGTTGTAGAGGTTGTAGCAGACACGGTGGAAGAGCTCATGTTTGATCTCGAGGCCATTGAAAATAGTGTAGCAAAAATTTTTGAAAATAGAAAACCAAGTAATTATTTTGCAAAAGCTTTTAGTAGAAATAGCACCACTTGCCCCACGGTGGGCGCCAAATTGTTTTGGTCAAAAATTACCGAAGCAATTAAGTGATCAAATTAGTTAAGTGAGGTAGTGTGCTAGAAATGAGTGTCAAATATATGTTAATCAAATTAATTGTAAAAACAGTTTCAGGATACAGCTCAGGATATAGAGCTGTATCTATGATCAAACAATGAGAGAAAAACGTAAAGGGGTGACACGAGATGTACGAGGAAAGCCCTTGATCAATCTAGATCGCCGACACAAAACCTCGGGAGCTGACAATCCCAGCTGCCTTGTTCTTCTATTACTTCAAATATCAGGATACAGTGCAGGATATGGCGCAGATCAATGCTAAGTGGTACAACGATTACAAGTGTTGAGTGTTTGTGCGTGATAGAAAGAAAAAAGAAGTGTGAATTCGAGAGTAGAGAGTAAAGTGTGTGTTCCTATCGATCTGGCCTTCTATTTATAGTTACAAATAACAAACTAACTCTTCTATTATCCCAGGATGCTGGGAATATTCCATTCTGAACGTTGGGGGACTCTTTTAACTTGTTTTCCACGTGCATATTAACTATAAAACCGGGTCTTCAGCTCATATGACCGTTACAACGTCAATAGCATTGACCAGCACCGATATTCTCGCGGAATATGCCTTTCTTCCATTCTGACCGTTACAAGACCCATTCTTCCACCATCAACGTCCATTTTTCAACCACCTTGAGCGAATCTTCAGGTAGATCAAGTCCTTTAACGTTGGTACCTTGCAACCAAAGAAAATCGTTAGCTGCAACCAGGATACCCCCAGAGGATGTTACCAATATCCTGGTTCAGTATCATGGCCGCAGCATCAAGCATATAATATCAGGATATGCCTTCAGGATATAAGCTCGAAATTCCACCCATAACAATACATGCTCGGAGTAATTTGTCTACCTCCTCCTGGATAATGGCATTCCTCTCAGGTGCAAACTTCCTCCTCTTCTGATGTATGGGCTTGAATGACCTGTCAATACCGAGTTTATGAGTAATTATATCTTTAGAGATACCTTTCATGTCTTCATGCTTCCAGGCAAAGGTAGTTTTTCTCCTTTTGAGGAAGGATACTAGATCCTGTTCAATGTTGCTGAGGATCCCTGATCCTATGAAGACTTTGGATTCAGGATCATGAGGATCTATAAGGATTTCTTTCACATCCTATTCTCTTGCCTCAAAGACGTCTCTTGGAGGATACTTTAGTTGCTATTGCTCCCTTGGTCTTGAGGCTGGCTTCATTGATGAGGTATTGCAATTTTTTGCTTCTTGTTGGTCACTCTCAATCTTTATCACCCCCCATGGACTAGGAAGCTTTACACACTGATGGTAAGTAGATGCAACTGCCTTCATGTCATGTATCCATGGCCTGCCAAGAATAACATTACAACAGGATAAGCAATCTATAACACAAAAATTTTGATATGAATGAAGTCCTTCAATGTAGATGGGAAGTTTAATGTCCCCCAATGTATTCTTGGTTTCTCCGCTGAATCCCTCATGGACTGAGGATCTTGGGATAATATCTGATTCAAGAATGTTCATCTTTTTTAGGACATTAAGCTGAATGATGTTCACCGAGCTTCCTCCATCTATCAGGATCCTGCGAACAAAATGGTTAGATATAAATAAGGTAACAACAAGACCATCATGATGAGGATCCTGAACATCAACACGATCATCCTCATCAAAAGTTATAACTTTCTCCTGTGTAACAGTAGAGGTCCGGATGGGTCTATCTCCACTATCCATCTTGGTCTACTTGGCATGTCTTTTGGCTGCTGAAAAGGAAGTACCACAAATGTCTGATCCACCGGATATGAAGTTTATAACTTGTGCATCTGCTGGAGGAGCAGAAGCTCTTTCTGGGACCTTCTCAGGATCCTGGATCCTAGACTTTTTTCTTCCCAAAAGTTCCTTTAAGTGCCCCTTGCTTAACAAATAACCAATCTCTTTTCTCAGTACAATACACTCTTCAATGAGATGCCCGAAATCCTCGTCATATGCACACCATTTGGATTTGTCTTTTGTTGTGGCTGGTTTATCACTTTTCCTTGGCCACCTAGCTTTTTCACCTAGATTCTGCATTGCAAGGATCAGTTCATTGTTATCAACAGAAAAACAGTATTCAAAAATGGGAGGATAATCCTCATCATCCTCTTCCTTTTCTACTGCATGCACGTTCTGGTTGTCAGACTTGTTGTAAGGCTTGGACTTGTTGTTCCTGAAGTAGGATCCTTATTTCTCCTGCTTCGAGGATCCTGCCAGTCTTTCTTGGATCCTATTATCATCCTCTAATCGGATGAATCTAAGGGCCCTGGTTCTTACCTCATCAAGATTCCTTCAAGGGGTCATGACAAGATCATCATAGAATAATGAATCCCTAAGCAAACCCATTTTAAAGGCTTCCACAGCCGTAGCTATATCCAGATTAGGGATATCTAAGGATTCTTTACTAAACTTAGTGATGTAATCTCTAAGTGATTAATTTTGACCTTGTGTTACCCTATATAGATCACTAGTTAATCGTTCAAATTTTCTACTACATGAGAATTGGCTATTAAACAAATTAACTAGATTAGCAAATGAAGTAATGGAGTAAGGGGGAAGACTTAGCAGCCATTTAAGAGCTGATCCTGTGAGTGTGGATCCAAAACCCTTGCATAGACATGCTTCTTTTAGCCTCTCAGGAATTGGATTGATCTCCATCCTTTCTCTGTATTGAGCTACATGCTCCTCTGGATCCGTTGAACCATCATATAACTTCATGGTTGGTATTTGGAACCTTTTGGGTATCTCAGCATCACAAATAGGTGGTGCAAAATGAGATAACCTATGGCTCCCATCTGCAATTTCAGGAATGGGCTTAACCACTCCTGGAACGCTGGATATCATATCCTTCAGTTTTTGTAATTCCCTAGCCATAGCTTGATTGATACCTGCATCCTGCATAAAGCCATGGTTAGTGTTATAAGAATTAGTCAAAGTGTTACCTCCCGAAGGATTCAATTTTGGAATCCCGGATGTGAATCCATATTGACGAGATTCTGGTATGACTGAAGGACCAGAAGAAGCAATGGTCTGCATTGGAATGAAGTCTCCTTGATGAACGTCTGAACTTAAGGGCTGTACACTTCTTAAGAATCCTTGATCCTGTAAGATGTTGGATCCTTGATGTGCTGTGACTGGGGGTCTTGGAGGATAATCTATGGATACGTGAACCTGAGATGAGGATCCTTGAACCTGAAAGGATCCTTGAACCTGAGAGGATCCTTGAACCTGAGAGGATCCTTGAACCATGTGCGTCCCCATATATCCTCCTGAGCTAACGAAGGATCCCTGTTGCTGAAAGAGGATCCCGAAGGATGGAAACAGGATCCTGAAGGCTGGAACTGAGACCCTAAAGCCTGACTCATAGTTGTTGATCAATAACGCCTTCCTAATGGTCCACTCTGGTACTGGATGTCCGGAGCTGCAGATTGCAGGGTGGTTATGACTGGAGTGTAGAAATCCAGTGATCTAGGTATCAGAGGAGAGTGATCCTCCCCCGATTTCTTCTGTTTCTTGAAGTCACCAATCTCCCAGAGGATCCTTTCATTGGTTTTGTCCTGCTCTTGTATGTGATCCCTCATCTGCAAAATCAAAGTAAAAAGATCACTGTTAGTAGGGTTAGAAGAAACAGCAGAAGTTGGTGGTTTTGGGAAAATGGGGCTTTGTCTCTTTGCAGCATTTTCAGCATTCTTCTGGGATCCAAAAGGTGGTGGAGGCAAAGGTGGAACGCCCTGTGAAGAAGTGATTGTCGGCATTGAACTTGAAGTGCTCTTTGCTGAAGAAGCCATCTGCTTGGTCGTAATGAACCGAGATGATCACAAAGACAAAAATTTCTCAGGAATGAAGCACCAATTGCCCCACGGTGGGCGCCAAACTGTTTTGGTCAAAAAAATCAGGCTAGGATAACGCAACCAAATCTTTGTTGTGAGGAATGATGCTTGAAACAATGAACTATTATATGAACAACTTGCAAACGAAATGAACAAGTGACACAAGGATTTATACGAGGAAAAAGCCCTTGATCAAGAGTTGATCTCCGGCATAAAAAACCTCGGGTGATGGAAACTACCGATCACCAACTATAACTAAACAAATGGTTGTTATAACTCGGGATGATAACAAGCTTGTTACAAGGATCACTAGAGTGCAATGTGTATGAAATCTCCAAATGAACTGTTGAGAGCTTGCGAGAGTGTGTGTGTTAGCTAACTTAGCCGAATGTTCTAATCTAAGCTTGTTATCCCCTTTTTAAAATTAGAAATAACTAGATAACTAACTATCTGCTAAATGTGCGAGCTTCCCACGGTCCCCATAACGTTCACAAAGGCCAAGCACGTGCGGAATATTGAGGGCATATTCTCCAAGAATATCGGTAAGACTTGATCCATACGTATACTCCAGCAAAACGAGCTCACATGCAATGTAGACAACCGTTAGTGTAAGGATAACAATAAGGATCCTGGATCCTGATCCTGCAACACCTTCTGAGGATCCTTAATTCAAACAGAATTGAGGACCCGTGATCCTGGCAGTACTTGAGGATCCGTGATCCTTAGTATTAGAAAATCCTCCCCTAACAGTTATTGTTAGGGGAGGATTTTCCAATGATCAGTGATCCTCAATTACTGTTGGGCTTAGTGATCCTCACTTCTGTTTGAATTAGTGATCCTCAGAAGTATTACAGGATCAGGATCATGGATTATCTTAAGGATCCTTATACTAACGATTGTCTACTTTGAATATGAAGTTGTTTTGCAGGAGTACGAGCTTGGACTTGGTCTTGGCGATATTCCTGGAGCATATTCCATATTTATTCTGCACGTGCATGGCTGAAATGGACGTTATGGAGGTCGTGGAGGACTTGCACCAAATGCGGAATGTTTGTTAGCTTAGATATTTTCCATTTTTAAAAGGGATAGCGAGCTAAATAGAAAACACTTGGCTATTTTTAGCTTAACACACACACTCGCAGCTGCTCTCACCAGCTCTTGGCAATTCACTTGGCGATTATACACTTTTTGCACATTACACTATAGTGATCCTTGTAATTAGCTCGCTATCATCCGAAGTTGTAACACATTTCTTGTTTAATCTGAGTTGGTGATCGGTAGTTTCCATCACTCGAGGTTTTTTATGCTGGAGATCATTCATTGATCAAGGGCTTTTTCCTCGTATAAATCTTTGTGTCACTTATTCATTTCATTTCTGAGTGATCCTTAGTGTTGTTCATTGATTCAAGCACCATACCTCACAACAGAAAGTTTGGTTGCATTATCATTGCTTGATTTTTGACCAAAACAGTTTGGCGCCCACCGTGGGGCAATTGGTGCTTCATTCCTAAGAAGATTTGTATTTTCCTGGTCATTTCGGTTCGTTACAACCAAGCAGATGGCTTCCTCAGCGAAGAACACTTCAAGTTTAATGCCATCATTTAGTTCTTCACAAGGCGTTCCTCCTTTGCCTCCACCACCTTCTGGATCCCAGAAGAATGCTGATAATGCTGCGAAGAGACAAACCCCCATTTTCCAAAAACCACCAACTTCTTCTGTTTCCACTAATCCTACTACTAATGATCTTTTTAATCTGATTTTGCAGATGAGGGATCATATGCAAGAGCAGGATAAAACCAACGAAATAATCCTCAGGGAGATAGGTGATATCAAGAAACAGAAGAAATCGGTGGAGGATCATTCCCATTGATGCCCAGGTCGCTGAACTTCGACACTCCAGTCATAACTTCCCAGCACTCAGCAGCTCCGGATGTGCAATACTTGGGTGAATTACCAGGAAGACGTTATGGTACAACAACAATGACTCAGGCCCCTGGATCTTACCTTCAACCTTCCGGAGCCTTTGTCCAGCATCAGGGATCCTTCGTCAGCTCAGGAGGATATTTGGGAATGCACTCGGTTCAAGGATCCTCCATGGTCCAAGGATCCTCCCAGGTCCAAGGATCCTCCCAGGTCCAAGGATCCTTCCCGGTCCAAGGATCCTCCCAGGTCCAAGGATCCTCCCAGGTCCAAGGATCCTCCCAGTTCCCAGGATCCTCTCTTGTTCCAGGATCCTTTCAGGTTCAAGGATCCAACATCTTTCAGGATCGAGGATCCTTAAGGAGTATGCAGCCTCCAAGTTCGAATGTTCATCAAGGAGACTTCATACCAATGCAGACCATTGCTTCATCTGGTCCTTCGATCATACCGGAATCCCATCAATATGGATTCACATCTGGAATTCCAAACATGAATCCTCTGGGAGGTAATACTTTCAATAATTCTTATAACACTAACCATGGCTCCATGCAGGATACAGGAATCAATCAAGCTATGGCTAGGGAACTACAGAAGCTTAAGGATTTGATATCCAGTGTGTACCAGGAGTGGTTAAACCCATTCCTGAAATCGCAGATGGTAGCCATGGGATATCTCGTTTTGCACCACCCTTATGTGATGTTGAGATACCCAAAAGATTCCAGATACCATCCATGAAGCTGTATGATGGTTCAACGGATCCAGAGGAGCATGTAGCTCAACACAGGGAAAGGATGGAGATCAATCCAATTCCTGAGAGGTTAAAAGAAGCATGTCTATGCAAGGGATTTGGATCCACACTCACAGGATCTGCTCTTAAATGGCTGCTAAGTCTTCCCCCTTACTCTATTACTTCATTTGCTAATCTAGTTAATTTGTTTAATAGTCAATTCTCTTGTAGTAGAAAATTTGAACGATTAACTAGTGTTCTATATAGGGTAACACAAGGTCAATATGAATCACTTAGAGATTATATCACTAAGTTTTGTAAAGAATCCTTAGATATTCCTAATTTGGATATTGCTACGGCTGTAGAAGCCTTTAAAATGGGATTGCTTAGGGATTCATTATTCTATGATGATCTTGTTATGACACATTGCAGGAATCTTGATGAAGTAAGAACCAGGGCCCTTAGGTTCATCCGCCTAGAGGATGACAAAAGGATCCAGGATAGATTGACAGGATCCTCAAAACAGGAGAAACAAGGATCCTACTTCAGGAACAATAAATCAAAGTCCTACAACAGATCTGATAACCAGATCTTGCATGCAGTGGAACAAGAAGAGGATGATGAGGATTATACTCCTATTTCTAAATACTGTTTTCTGTTGATAACAATGAACTAATCCTTGCAATGCAGAATCTAGGTGAGAAAGCTAGGCTGCCGAGAAAAAGTGATAAACCAGCTGCCACAAAGGATAAGTCCAAGTGGTGTGCATATCATGAGGATTTCGGGCATCTCACTGAAGAGTGTATTGCACTATGAAAGGAAATTGGTTACTTGTTGAGCAAGGGGCATTTGAAGGAACTTTTGGGATGAAAAAAGTCAAGGATCCAGGATCCTGAAAGGATCCAGGATCCTGAAAGGATCCCGGAAAGGGCTCCTGCTCCTCCAGCAGATGCATAAGTTATAAACTTCATATCCAGTGGATCAGACATTTGTGGTACCTCCTTTTCAGCAGCAAAAAGAAATGCTAAGGAAACCAAGATGGATAATGGAGACAGACCCGTCCGGACCTCCGTTGTTACCCAGGATAAAGTCATAACCTTTGATGAGGATGATCGTGTTGATGTCCAGGATCCTCATCATGATGGTCTTGTAATTACGTTGTTTATTTCTAACCACTTTGTTCGCAGGATCCTTATAGATAGAGGAAGCTCTGTGAACATCATTCAGCTTGATGTCCTCAAGAAGATGAATATCCTGGAGTCTGATATTGTCCCAAGATCCCCAGTCCTTTTGGGATTCAGTGGGGAAACCAAGAACACATTGGGGGACATCAAACTCCCAATCTATATTGAAGGATTGCATTCTTATCAAAAAATTTGTGTTATAGATTGCTTATCTTGTTGCAATGTTATCCTTGGCAGGCCATGGATACATGATATGAAGGCAGTTCCATCCACCTATCATCAGTGTGTAAAGCTTCCAAGTCCATGGGGAGTGGCGAAAATTAAGAGTGATCAACAAAAGGCTAAGAATTGTTATACATCATCAATGAAGCCAGCCTCAAGACCAAGGGAGCAATAGCAATTAAAGTATCCTTCAAGAGATGTCTTGGAGGCAAGAGAGCAGGATGTGAAAGAAATCCTCATGGATCCCCATGATCCTGAATCCAAGATCTTCATAGGATCAGGGATCCTTAGCGACATTGAACAGGAGCTAGTATCCTTCCTAAAAAGAAGGAAAACTACCTTTGCCTGGAAACATGAGGATATGACAGGTATATCTAAAGATATAATTACGCATAAACTTGGCATTGACAGGTCATTCAAACCAATTCATCAAAAGAGGAGGAAGTTTGCACCTGAAAGGAATGCTATTATCCAGGAAGAGGTAGACAAACTACTTCGGACAGGTATGATTAGAGAGGTTAAGTATCCAAGATGGTTAGCCAATGTGGTTGTTGTTCAAAAGAAAAATGGAAAGTGGAGGGTATGTGTCGATTTTACTGATTTAAACAAGTCATGTCCCAAGGATCCTTTCTCATTACCCCTCATTGACTCCATGGTGGATGCTACTGCGGGTCATGAGTTGTTGACTTTTATGGATGCTTCATCTAGATTTTAACAAATTCAAATGGAACCATCTGATCAAGAGGATACAGCCTTTATGACCCCAACTAGTATATATTGTTATATTGCTATGCCATTTGGACTAAGGAATGCAGGTGCTACTTATCAAAGGCTAGTCAATATGATGTTCAAGGAACAAATTGGAAACACTATGGAAGTCTATATTGATGACATGGTGGTTAAGTCCAAGAAAGCTGAGGATCACCTTAAAGACTTGGAGGAAGCATTCAATATCCTTGATAAATTTAATATGAAACTAAATCCTTCCAAGTGTCATTTTGGTGTTAAAGCAGGGAAATTCCTAGGCTATATGGTGACAAAGAGGGGCATTGAAGCAAGTCCAGAGCAAATTAAGGCTATTGTGAATATCAAATCTCCTGCCAATGCTAAGGATGTGCAAAGATTGATAGGCAGGATCGCAGCCTTGAACAGGTTCATATCCAAATCCTCAGAAAAGTGCAAGGAATTCTATGACATCCTGAGGAAGAACAAGAAATTTGAATGGACTGAGAAGCATGAAAGTGCCCTCAAAGCTCTTAAGGATTACCTATCCTCAACCCCGGCACTGATGAAACCAGAAAAAGGGGATACATTATCCTTATACTTAGCAGTATCCTCAAAAGCAGTAAGTGCAGTCCTTGTTAAGGATCACCAAGGTACACAACATCATGTTTATTATGTAAGTAAGAGTTTACTTGATGCTGAATCCAGGTATTCACACTTAGAGAAACTTATCCTTGCATTAATTATGGCATCTACTAAATTAAGACATTATTTTGAGACTCATGCCATTATTGTTAAGACTAATTTTCCAATTAAGAATGTTCTCAGGAAACCTGAATTGTCAGGAAGGATGGCTAAGTGGGCAGTGAAGCTTAGTGCTTATGATATAAGATATGAGCCTAGAACTGCCATTAAATCCCAAGCCTTAGCCGACATTGTGGCAGATTTCAGTAGTGACTTGCAAAAGGAAGCTGAGTTAGAAGTCCAACAGCTTGAAGAAACTAAGGATCCTTGGATACTCTTCACTGATGGAGCCTCTAATGTCAAAGGAACAGGGCTTGGAATACTACTGAAATCGCTACAGGGGGGCATAATACCCCATTCCATAGCTTGTGAATTTCAAACTACCAACAATGAGGCTGAATATGAAGCCTTGATAGTTGGTTTGCAAATTGCTAAGCATATGAGGATCAGGTATCTTGAGGTACATGTAGATTCATTATTAATCACTAATCACTTTAATGGATCCTATGTTGTTAAAGGTGAAAAGCTAATCAAATATTTAAAGATAGTCAAAGAATTGGCACTCTCTTTTGTTTCCTTTAGTTTGACACAGGTACCAAGGGAAGAGAATGCAGAGGCTGATGCATTAGCCAATTTAGGATCATCCCTGAAGATTCCGGAGGATATCAAGATCCCTATTATCCATATCCTGACCCCTGCTATCGAGGATCATGTAGCTATGGAGATAGGAGAGGATTCTGCAGTCATCCCTAGTGAGGATACTCAATCTCATGCAGGATCATGGATCCTTCCAATTATGAGATACATCCAACATGGAGAGATTCCTACAGGAGAAAACCCTAGGGCTCTCAAAACTAAGGTATCTCAATTTACAATATTGAATAACATGTTGTATAAACGATCTCTTGCAGGTCCATATCTAAGATGCATTGAGGATCCTGAAATCCAAGAAGTCCTAAAGGATTTCCATGAAGGAGATTGTGGAAACCACACTGGGGGTAGGGCATTATTCTCAAGGATCCTGAGGACATGATACTATTGGCCTACTATAAAGAATGATGCTGTGGAGTATGCCAAGAAGTGTGATCCTTGTCAGAGACACAGTAATATCCTTCACCAACTAGCAGAACTTTTGCATCCTATATCCTCTTCTTGGCCATTTATGAGGTGGGGAATGGATATAGTTGGTAAGCTTCCTAAGGCACCTGGTGGAAAGGTATTCATGCTTGCTATGACTGATTACTTCTCCAAGTGGATAGAGGCTAAAGCCTTTGCTCAAGTCAGGGAAAAGGAAGTTATATCCTTTATCAAGAGAAATATTATTACTAGATTTGGTATCCCTTCTGAAATTGTCTGTGATAATGGATCCCAGTTTATTGGGAATAGAACTACTAACTTTTGTGACAGCTGGGGGATTAAAATGATAACATCAACACCAGTCCACCCACAAGCTAATGGTCAGGCAGAATCATCTAACAAGATCATCATCAACAATTTGAAGAAGAAGCTTGGATCCAAGAAAGGAAAATGGGCAGAAGAACTACCTTATGTGCTTTGGGCTGATAGGACAACTCCTAAGAATGCTACTGGCCAAACTCCATTTTCTTTGGTATTTGGGGCAGAATTAGTGATCCCTACAGAGATGGTGGTTCCAACTGCAAGAACAAGCATTCGTGATCCTGAAGAAAATGCTGAAAACTTGGTTCAAGAATTGGATACTATAGAAGAAATCAGGGACTTGGCAAGGATAAGGATGGCTAGTTATCAACAAAGGATGGCTGGAGCCTACAATAAAAATGTCAGGATCAGGAAATTCCAAGTTGGTGATATGGTTTTAAGGAAAGCATTTTAGAATACCACCAATCCTGCTGATGGAAAGTTGGCACCAAAATGGGAAGGCCCTTATTTGATCGAAGCTGAAGCAGGAAAGGGGGCATATCGATTGCTAACAATGAAAGGTGATTTGCTACCAAGAGCTTGGAATGCTGTCCATTTGAAGAAATATTTCATGTGACAAGGATCCATGATCCTTACATGACAAGTATCCTTGAAGGATCCTTACAGAACAGATGACCCTCATTTTGGTGACATTCTAATCTCAAACTATTTCATTCTTTTATTCTCGTATATAAGGGTAAGGATCCTGTATCCTTTATCCTCCTTTCACTTGATTCTAAGTTTTGAAGGTTCAGGTATCCTTAACAAAGGACTGATTATCCATAGAAGTATCCAGTTATTTGGGCTTGACCCCAGTTTGGGCCTGTCCCCAGTTTCGCCAGTAGCGCACGATGATCCTGGTATAGTTCATGGCAATGGGACCAGTACTCGCTTTAGGGGCTGAAAATTTCATTGTACTAGCTATATTCAGGATCCTAGGTATAATGGTAGACGTACCATACATCCGTTCCTAAGGTTTCTAACGTTTTCACGTTAGCTAAGGTTTTGGCATTTTCATGTCACTAAGATTGGATAGTCGCCAGTGAGGGCCATACTCCAGTTTACACACGATCCTTTGGGCTTGTCCCCAGTTATCCTTTGGGATTGTCCCCAGTTATCCTTTGGGCTTGTCCCCAGTTATCCTTTGGGCTTGTCCCCAGTATATTGGGCTTGTCCCCAGAATCGTTGGGCTTGTCCCCAGTTACTAACTATTATCTTATATTGGCTTAGTCCCAAGTTGTATCCTATTTCAGGTTTTTGGAGACAAACTACCAAGGATCCCTGATCCTTACCTTCTACTAAGGTTTGTCTTTTGGTTATCCTGATTATAGGTGTTAAAGGTTAGAATCCTAACTTGGATTCTCAGGTATGATCCTTAACTATTTTGATTTTATTCATTATTCATTTGATTGACCCTTATCCTTTGACAACTGAACTCATGATCCTTAAAATATACTACTTTTCGGAACTTGTCGACTATAGGATATGTGATCCTTGATCCTATCCTAAACTTTTTGTGGATATTTATTAAGTTTTTTCTTTACTTGATAAGTTTAGACAAAATGTATATCACAACAATTGAAAAGTAAAGTACTAACAAGGATAGCAACACGGGAGATAGCCAAAAAGTTAGAGTTATTTTATTCACAAAACATTAAACCCTTTAAGGTTGTCAAAATTGCCAACTCACGTTTCTACCAGCAAAACGTGGTCCGTCCACATGGGTTGGCAAAGGGTGTCCATTGTTTACGGGTCTTTGTAGTGCAGGAAATAAAAGACGGAAGGATAACGAGTGGCTTCATCCCCCAAACAGAGGATCCATCCACCACCCATTATCCTACCTATTGTTCAAGGATCCATGATCCTTCACCCTAAAAACTATTGTCTAAAGTTATTACAACCCATCATTGTTCGACAAAAAACATCATAACCAAACAACCAAACTTAAAAAATGGGCTCCGGCTACGTCTAGAAATGTCCTTCATCGCCCATTCCTGCAGCTTACACCTTTGCTGCATCACCATCTCCTCCAGCTCCAGCATCCTTCACATGATCCTTGCCACTGCCACCAGCCTCGATTGCCAGAACCTCATCAGCCTCTTCTTCGTCCTCCAACTCAGCCAGCCTAGCCTTCCAGCCCTCCATGTCCCAGTTGCTCCTGTCAAAATTAGGATCCTGAGCTTCTTGGGCCATCTGCAACCTGGTCTTGTACATGGCAATGGCAGCGGAGACTTTAGCATCCTCCATGATCTCGTACTTCTCATAGTCAGCATTGATCTGAGTTGCAACCGCCTGAGTTTTGGCATCATTGAGGTCCTTTTGAGGGAGGCAATCTTGTGATACTTGAGCACCGCCACTTTTTGGAGGTCAGAGTATTTCTCCTCAATCTCTTCGACGTTCCCAACATAGTCCTCGATTTCAGCAAATTTCTGCAAAGAAGACAGTGCAAAGCTCAGGATCACGTGATCCTCAAGTGGGCAGGATAATTAAGCTAAGTCAGTGATCCTTACCTCAGCGAAGTACTCGAGGAACTGATGGCGGATCAGAGGCAAGCCTCCTAGATTGTCAGCTTCAGAGGTCTTCCTTTTCTTTCCACCTCTTCCCTTTGAAGTGGTTGCCTTGGGGATCGTGACAGCTGGACTAGCAGCAAGCTTCTTCTTTGAGGATCGGACAGTGTCAAGATCAGTGACACTGAATTTGGAGGCAGATCTTGAAGATTTTCCAGCACCTACACACCCAAAACAGATAAGTATCCTTATCCCATTTCTCTTTAACTATTTATTTAAACATTTAATTATGCAAAAAAAGGATACTTACTTGACATAGTGACAGAACCTGAGGATACATCTTGAGAATCCTGGGTGTTGGCTTTGAATGATCTTCTTACAGGATCAAGTCTCCGGAAAGCGGCAAGCCTTTCCTTTGTTGCAGGTGTTGTGATGAGGTGTGCGACAGTAATAGCTGCGAAATAGAAACAGAAGGATGTTAGTGATCCTCAGCAAAGACAAGGTTATACCGTGATCCTTTTCAGGATCCTCTATCCTACCATGGGTGGTCCATTTTCTAGGCAGATCCTTTCCATCCCTGATAAAGAAAAATCGTCGTTTCCAGTTGGTGTCATTCTTGGTGGCTTTGAAGATGGGGTGTTCTTCACCAGGTTTATGTTTGAGTAGATACCGATGAGATCC
Source organism: Helianthus tuberosus (assembly GCA_030545235.1). Classification (NCBI taxonomy): domain Eukaryota; kingdom Viridiplantae; phylum Streptophyta; class Magnoliopsida; order Asterales; family Asteraceae; genus Helianthus; species Helianthus tuberosus. The sequence continues at coordinate 34,940 of JARYGA010013788.1, forward strand.
ATGGCTTACGAGGTCATACATCTCTGCAAACTCCGGCATTCCTAGATCAATTCCTTCATGTTCAATGATCCTTTCAAGGGTATATAAGACCCTCCAGATCATTGGCATCGCTTGAATGTAGGAGATGCCGGTGAGAGAGAAGAAAGACTGGGTGAATTCTGGAAAAGGATATGAGTATCCTATTGATAATGGTGTGACCGGAAAGGCTACCCAGGTTTCAGAAAAATAATCACTTAGAACGGTGGGATCAAATGGTTTGTAATCGGTGTTTGCTGGAAAACAGTGGCGGATTCTGTCTATCTGTGGATCAGTGAAGCAGCATCGTTCTTTTGCAGAATCTTTTATGATCCCTTAACTTTTCAAGGGGCTGTCCTTCTTGTGATCCTTAGCCGGTGAGGATCTTAGCATCATCTCGATTATGACGGTGGTGAAGAAGAGAAACAGATTGAGAAGATGAAGAGATAAAGGAAAGAGAAATACCTGATCAAGTCTTCGAATGAAGATTTAAAGGAGGAAACGCACGAATTTAAATGCTCTCTAACCCTTATCTCTACCTTCAATTTATAATGATGATTTTGCAGGATAGTCACCTCAATGACGTCATGTTAGCAACGGCTAGTCAGGATTCAACGGCTATATATCCGTTAGTTGGTTACGGATAAGAACGAGAAAATATAACTCGTTTATTTACAAATTACTCCTTATATTTTGGGGGCAATTGTTAGGGGAGGATTTTCCAATGATCAGTGATCCTCAATTACTGTTGGGCTTAGTGATCCTCACTTCTGTTTGAATTAGTGATCCTCGGAAGTATTACAGGATCAGGATCATGGATTATCTTAAGGATCCTTATACTAACGATTGTCTACTTTGAATATGAAGTTGTTTTGCAGGAGTACGAGCTTGGACTTGGTCTTGGCGATATTCCTGGAGCATATTCCATATTTATTCCGCACGTGCATGGCTGAAATGGACGTTATGGAGGTCGTGGAGGACTTGCACCAAATGCGGAATGTTTGTTAGCTTAGATATTTTCCATTTTTAAAAGGGATAGCGAGCTAAATAGAAAACACTTGGCTATTTTTAGCTAAACACACACACTCGCAACTGCTCTCACCAGCTCTTGGCAATTCACTTGGCGATTATACACTTTTTTGCACATTACACTATAGTGATCCTTGTAATTAGCTCACTATCATCCGAAGTTGTAACATATTTCTTGTTTAATCTGAGTTGGTGATCGGTAGTTTCCATCACCCGAGGTTTTTTATGCCGGAGATCATTCATTGATCAAGGGCTTTTTCCTCGTATAAATCTTTGTGTCACTTATTCATTTCATTTCTGAGTGATCCTTAGTGTTGTTCATTGATTCAAGCATCATACCTCACAACAGAAAGTTTGGTTGCATTATCATTGCTTGATTTTTTACCAAAACAGTTATGGCGTCAACAAAACTTAGACATTATTTTGAAGCACATAGGATTCATGTTAAAACCAACTATCATGTAAAAAATGTGCTTAGGAAACCAGAGATGTCAGGTAGGATGGCTAAGTGGTCAGTAAAATTAAGTGCATATGATCTAGTGTATGAACCTAGAAATGCCATAAAGTCTCAGGCTTTAGCTGACTTTGTGGCTGATTTCAGTAGTGATATTCAAAGTGAAGTAGACCTAGAAGTACAACAGCTAGGAGAAAGCTTAGGATCCTGGATATTATATACTGATGGTGCATCTAATGTAAGAGGTGTAAGTTTGGGTATACTTCTAAAATTGCCACAGGGGGACATATTAACCCAGGCTATTAGATGTGAGTTTCCTGCCACTAATAATGAAGCAGAATATGAAGCTTTATTTGCAGGATTAGAATTGGCTAAGAGCATGAATATCAAGAGTTTACAAGTATTTGTTGATTCTTTGTTAATTACTAATCATTTTAATGGGACCTATGCAGTTAAAGGTGAGAAGTTAATCGAGTATCTCGAAATTCTCAAAAAATTAGCATAATATTTTGATATTTTTACACTTGAACAGGTACCAAGAGAGGATAATGCTGAAGTTGATGCCTTGGCAAATCTTGGATCATCAGTTAGGATACCGGAAGGGACCCGAATACCGATATTACATATCCTGTATCCTGCGACGGATCCTCAGGATAAGGAAGTAGTAAGTGTTCAGAATCCTGATGATGAGTATCCTGAGGAGGATCCCAAGTCCTGGACGGCTCCAATCATAAGATATCTCAAGGAAGGACACATCCCAAAGGATGAAAATCCTAAGGCCTTTAGAATGAAGGTATCACGATTCACTACTGTAAATAATATCCTGTATAAGAAATCTCTTGCTGGACCATATCTGAGGTGCTTGGAGGATCCCGAAACTAAAGAAGTGCTTCAGGATATACACGAAGGGGATTGTGGTAACCATACTGGGGGCAGGTCATTATTCTCGAAGGTATTAAGAACAGGATACTATTGGCCGACGATGAGAAAAGATGCTGCAGAATATGCTCGAAGATGTGATGCGTGTCAAAGACACAGTAATATATTACACCAACCTCCTGAGCCACTTTATCCTATCGCTTCCCCTAGGCCATTCATGAAGTGGGGAATGGATATAGTAGGGAAATTGCTAATGGCTCCAGGAGGAAAGGTCTTCATGCTGGCAATGACTGATTATTTCTCTAAGTGGGTCGAAGCTGAAGAATTTGTTCAAGTCGGAGATCAAGAAGTAGTATCCTTCATAAAAAGGAATATCCTGACTAGGTTTGGAGTACCAACTGAGATAATTTGTGACAATAGATCTCAGTTTATAAGTAAGAGGACTACTGACTTTTGCAAGAGTTGGGGAATCAAAATGATCACATCCACACTGGTACATCCTCAAGCAAATGGACAAGCAGAATCCTCAAACAAGATAATTGTCAACAATTTGAAGAAAAGGCTTGGAGCTAAGAAGGGAAAATGGGCAGAAGAATTACCCTTTGTTTTATGGGCTGATAGAACGATGGTGAAATCTGCAACTGGCCAAACCCCATTTTCCTTGGTGTTTGGAGCAGAAGCGGTGATCCCGACAGAAATAGTGATACCTACAACAAGATCTAACCTCTGGGATCCTGAGCAAAATCCTGAAGCCCTATGCCAGAAATTGGATACTGTTGATGAGACAAGAGATGCAGCTAAACTAAGGATGGCAGCATATCAACAAAGGATATCCAGAGCATATAACAAGAATATAAGGACTAGAAGGTTCCAGGTTGGAGATTTGGTATTGAGAAAGGCTTTTCAAAATACTACTAATCTTGCTGATGGAAAGTTGGCTCCGAAATGGGAAGGACCCTATGAGATTGAATCAGAATCAGGAAAATGAGCATACTGACTCAAGAATATGGAAGGGGATATGCTACAAAGATCCTGGAATGCTATACATCTAAAGCTCTATTTCAAGTGAGTTTAGAATTTAAATTCTGACTCAGGATGGTATGGATTCTATCTCTTTTAACATGTTTTGATATTATTTATTCTTTTGAACCCATTACTAACTTAAGCATCGGAGGGGTGTTAGCCAGGCTAACACCCACCTTAGTTTACAGTTATTTTGCAGTATATGCTTCAGGATATAGCTCCAGGATACACACTCAGGATACTTTGAAAGATTAGAGGATTGGCCCCCTCTCTCACGTTTAAGGAATCCTGATCCCTTCACAGGTTTAAAGGTATTCACCTTTCTCTCAAATTGGGTTTAAACACCCCGCCTGGAGCGCAAGTTATCCAGGGATAGTTCAAGATAGCGGGACCAGTCCATGTAAAAGTGGCTGACAATTTCGTTATTGTTGGCTATATCCTGGATCCTAAAGGTATATGAGGATTGATCACCCTCTCTCACGGAAGGGTATTTTCATACTCTCTAAGGTTTAAAGGTTATCACCTTTCTAAGTCTTGGATTTTATACACTCTCGCCTGTAGCGCATGAAAATTTGGGATTTTCCCCAGGATACTTATGGGTTTATCCCCAGGATACTAAGGATTTATCTCCAATATATTTTTGGGTTTTACCCCTGTAACACAAGAACTGTTCAAACAGTTGGAACTGATATTCAAAAATTTTCTAAGTGTCCAAAGACTTCATACACAGGGGACATTCCTTCTGAGGCGATTGTGTAGAGCTCAAAAGATCAAATTCGGACCTAGTGAACTAAGTATCTCGGACTGGGACATCTCAGTGGAAGAAGATGCAAAAGGATTGAAGTTCGATACTAGGGTTACACTCTATTCCTGGTATGATCTTTCCTTTGTGAACCTTACTTAAGTCATTTGAACTTTTGAAACTATGTTTGGAAAAGGTTTAAATATCCTGATTAAGGTATATACTTAGGATATATTCTTGAAATGTGTTTTCGGAATATGTTTCAGGATATTTGGTTGGAATATTTGGGATATAATACTTGGTTAGAAACTAATACTATGGTGAAACAAGTATTATCAAAACAAATTTTGAAAAATAAACTATCCTTTTTTTCTTTAAAGACTTTATCTGAATTGTTTGAATTTTGAAAAACCCTATTTGACGAAAGTCTTTGTAGGATATCGCCGAGTATGTTGATCAGGATATTTTTGAAAAATAATTACACTAATTTTGCAAAGTTGAAATCTAAACTAAGCAATGTGTAACAAAAAATTAAAAGGCAACAGCAAGTAAGTCAAAAGGAAGGTTATATTATTAACATGTCAAAAGTTGTGCTTTTGGTTTCACCTCAAACTGAGGCCCATCCACCAAAAGCACTATTAGTTTCTTACCATATTTACACAACGGTTGAAGGTTTCATCTCAAACCGAGACCCATCCGCCTCCAACCGTTGTATTGTTCAAAACAGATTATACTAGTTGATGACCAAGGGCTTCATCCTGAAACCCAGGACCCATCCACCTTTGGTCATCACAGTGTTTTAGTGCAGGAAATGTAAATTGTTCAAAGACAGGAAAAGTAAATTGTTTAACAGACCACAATCATCAAATTTAAAAAAGTGGGCTCCGGCCTTGGCACGTATATCCATCATCGCCCACTTCGCTGCCTCTAAGGGGCAGCTCCTCCTTCCATCATGACCTCGTCAGTAGCAACCTTCCCAGCATTCCCTTCAGCATCACCACCAGCAACACCATCAGCATCCTTCGGAACGTCAGCACCATCCACCTTCTTGGCCACCTCAGCAGGCTCCTCCGCTGTGGGCTTCATAGGAGGTTCCACAGGATTACCACCGAGATCTTTCAGCTTTATCTCCCAAGCCTTGATATTCCATGAAGGGCATTCAATGCCCAAAGCCATAGCCTCATAAGCCATTTTCAGCCTGGCCTAGAGGAGGGAGATGACAACTGAATTCTTGAGGCTCTCCCGGTACGAAGCCATATCTTGCTCGTGTTGAACTTGGGCAGCATCGGACTTAGCTTGGACCTCCCGGGTGACCCTCTGGATGGCAAACTGGTGCTCTTGGGTCATTTCCTTGTAGGTAGCTTCGTAGTGTTCTGATTTGGCGATGGAAATTGCTGCTTGATCTGCAATGGTGGCTTCGGCCTTCTTCAGCTTGCTCTCTAACATGGTGTTCAGGCCACATGCGTCTTCATAGAGGAATACCAGGCGTTCGAGACCCTGTAAAATAAGGAAACAGGTATTGACTTTAATTAACTTTTATGACCAGCATATGGTGCAGGATATAGGTCGAGGATACTGATGTGTGTAAAATGCAACATATAAATTACATCAAATAAGGCATAAAATTAACCCTTTTTAAGTACTAATATTGGAAAAAGAGTGTTTTTGTCTTCCTTTTGTATTTTCAGGATTAAATGAGCTCAAAAACGCAAAAGAAGCAAAAAGACAGCTAAACCCAACATAAATACAAGAAAAGGAACATTAGTGGACTGCCCGACCCCTCAACGGCACCTTCCAAAGCAAATTAGAGAAGTCAGAAGACAGAACACGCCCCATGCTCAGCCAGCACGGGGCCGTGCCCAAGAAGCAGCAGAAAAGACAAACCTATAGAAGCTTCTATTGCCCACCACGGGCCGTGCCCAGCGGACACGGGGGCGTGTCGAAAGTACAGCAGGCGCATTTATTGTAATTGCGAATTACAATTAATGAGGAGAGAGAGTGTCAGACAGGCACGGGGCCGTGCCCAGCTCTCTGATCAGCCTATAAATAGGAGTGCTTGGATTCATTTCATCTCATCCATTGGCACACCACCTCTCTCACACTTCATCCACCACCCACCACCATCACAACACCATCATCCACCACCATCATCCATTGTCCATCGTAGAGTGTGTGAGTCGTCTCGGGATCCAAGATTGATCGTAAGAGTTCTTGACAATCAAGGCCATGTTTGCCTAAGTCTCTTACATCACTTGGTGAAGACAAAGTGTCTAGTATAATACTTTTTATTTCTAATCTTTTGCACTTTTTATTTGGTTTTGTATTAATGACTTTAATAACTAGTTACTTATGTTGAAGGTGATCTTTCCTTATCGTTTGTCCGTGGTGTCTTGGCATTATTTTACTGTCTATATAAAATAAAGGATTTTCACCATTCATATCTCCACGGTCTATATGGATGTATGTTGGCTACCTGGTCGGGGGTTAAGGGAACGGTTTGGTAAAGGTCTTGCCATTGTTCAGCGTTTAGAGGTCCTGCAATGGACCTGGGTCAAATTTAATAGGACCTCCTTCAATACTTCACGGTATTGGATGGCGGGGGTCCAAACTCTTTGACCCCCTCATAAGTTAACTACTATTAATACTATAACCCGGCTATTTAGGACTGTATCCCTGCTGACTCAGACTACTTAGCCGAGGGTAACGTCACCGCCAAAAGCGGGGCCTACCACAATACTGCATTAATAACTTAATTCATTATCTTCCAATAATCCACCCTTTTAGGATTGTATCCTTGCTGACTCAAACTACTGGGGTGAGGGTAACGTCACCTTCAAAAGAGGGGCCTACTACAATAACTAAGATAATCTCTTAATTATGTGCAAAAGTGCGGAAATAATCAAAGGTTATACTAGATACGAGTCGGAACCAAGTGATTCATCTTGTCTATCTGTTTTTATTTTTATTTTTATTTTCAGCATTTTAGTTAGTTTTTATTTTTCTTAGCTTAAAACATTTTTCTAAACTTTTATTTTGATTAGACGTTGAGGATAAACCGGTACTAAAAGCTCTTGTGTCCTTGGACGACCTCGGTATCTTACCAATGCTATACTACACTCAACGATGGGTGCACTTGCCCATATGTGTGTTTAGTGTTAGTGAAATATCGTGTTTTATAAATTTAAAACTTGGCTAAAATAAGTGTTAAAAAGGGCTTAAAATATACACCTAATATATACGACACTTTATCGCACATCAAGTTTTTGGCGCCGCTGCCGGGGACACAAGGATTTTAAGAAAGTTAGGAATCAACGGCCTAATCATTTTTCCTTTTTCTTTTTAATTTTTTAGGATTTTTCTTAGTTTTTCAGCTTCTGCAGAGCTCAGCACGGGTCGTGCCCGCTGAACACGCCCCCGTGCTAAATCAGTGGAACTGGCAATTCTGTTTTACGTCAGACAGTAAGCTGAACACGGGGCCGTGCTCACCCCACACGCCCCCGTGCCCAAGATTCACTTGCTGAAAACAGAACCGTTAGATCCCGGCGGTTGGTAAATTCTGACATAAACATGAGTGATAGTAATTGTTTTTACTTTCAGCACTCTTATGGTACGTGGTGTCAATTATGTGGTGGCAAACATGAAGAAGTAGAATGCTACTTTCTAAATTATCGGCCCCACTACATGGACCCACCGACTTCTTACAACCTTAAGAGGGGCGAAAGTAAAAATAAGCACTATTTCTCCCTCGAATGCGCCCAGCCAGATATTCTAGGGGAAATGCTCCTTGATGAGTTATTTCAACAAGAAAAGCTAATTCTGAATTGGTTAAAAGAGCTTAGGAAGGATTTTATTAATCCACCACAAGACGATGACCATGACGAAATGCTGGAACCGCATTCCAACAACCTCGTTGCTCCCGAAAATGCCTTAGTACCTAGCAAAGACTTGGACGATAGTCGTCCCTGTGTCGATTGTGCCGTGAAGGACTCTCCATCGACTTCGTTCGGTGCATACATAGACCTGAGCGATTCGGCATACACCTTCTTTAACGAGAGCCCGGGAAAGGGTTGGACTTGTCCACCTAGAATGAAAATAGGAATTACCCTCACCGACAACCTCTTGCGTTCTCGCCTTAGTCTAGGACAATTAAGGTATCTTAGGCACTTTGGGGTTGTTCCAACCAGTCAGGAGCCACCCGATACTAACAAGTTCCTTAAAAAAACTAGACAACTTCATAAAACAGTCCCTCGACACGGGGCCGTGTCCAGCCAACACGCCCCCGTGTCCATCAAAAGATTCCATTCTGATCAGTACGTCAGAATACGGACAAACTGTGTCAGAACTCCACCTGCACACGGGGCCGTGTCCAGGAGGCTGTCGTTTTCTATAAATGCAGCCAAGAATTCTGCACATTTGGACCAACTTGGGGCAGAGATTTGCAGGATTCTTCTCTCAAACTATCCTAGGTAAGTCTAAAAGAAGGTTCCAACAACCCATCTTGTCCTTTCCTCTTTTAGCCATTTCCTTCTTCTCCATCTTTCTTCAAAGAACTACCATTAAAAGTTTGAATTCTTCAAACTTTGTGATAGGGATTAATGAGTTTTGTTCAAGGAATCTTGGTAAAAACATGTTATGTAACATTGTTTTAAGTTATTAGCAACTAAAAAGACCCCACAAGTTCAGAAAATAACTTAAAAATCCAAGTTTCCTTGCTCCAAAATTCTGCAGAAAGATGAACACGGGGCCGTGCTCATTGAGCACGGGGCCGTGTCCGGTAACTGTTTCATTTAAATAAACTTTTTCAGTTTATTTTTCGTAGAATGTCAAGTGAAAACAGCGAAACATCTTCTGTGCATTCGTCAAACAGCCGAAGAGGAAGAAGACCCTCCATTGAAGCTACACTTGTGCACTATGTGATAGCATTAAGGGAGGCTCTCGACGAAATGACTTCAGTAGAGGAGGTCCTAATCGACCGTATTAACGATCTTACGATGGGACTTGAAAGCAGCTTCCAAGAAATTAACCTCTTGCACCAGAGGTTAAATATTCTTGTAGCACCCCCAATGGAACCAATCCTTCCTCAGCAGGATTGGAACCTGGCACTCGGAATCAACAACCCTACCGGGTGGGAAGACTTTCCAGCGGAACCTCCCGTGGAACACCAACAAGAGATCCCGGTGGAAGTTGAAACTCCTCAAACTAATGCCAATGAGCCTTCTTTTCTCCTTCCAAGGGAGGTGGAAGAATGGCTCGCCGACATTTGAGGAGAACCGCACGCGGAAGATGGAGTTCAAAAAGGCCTTGTTTAACCAAGATTAATTACTTCTTGGAAATTTTGCTAATTAAAATAAAGTAAAGGCTAGGACTCCATGGTTTATTATTTCCTTGTTTTATCTAGTTTAATTTAGGACTATGTAAGTTCTCTCTATGATGAAATGAAATGATGGTTTTAAGGTTTGGATGGTTTGTAATGAATAAAACACACTCATGGTGGTAAAGGATGAAAAGGGGAACGTGAAAAATGACCCCATGCACAAGAACAAGGCAACCCGACAATTCTCTCCATTTCAGAAATTTCAACACGGGCCGTGCCCAACCAACACGGCCCCGTGCTGAACCACCTGCAGAAAACGCCCAGTTCAGGTAACTGGACACGGGCCGTGTTCACCCAACACGCCCCCGTGTCCAGACTTCTGTTTCTCTTATTTTAATTTTGTTACTGGCACTTGAACACGGGGTCGTGCCCAGATAACACGGGGCCGTGTTCAGCGCCCAGTAACAGAAAATTTTTGCTTTTTACACCATTTTACACATCTAATCAACCTAAAAATTTATTTTTGGGACACATTGAGGACAATGTGTAATTTAAGTGTGGGGGGGATGCTAAAGCCTTGAATTTTGCAAGTCCTAAATACAAGCCTTACACAAAACTCTATTGGAACCGCTAATCACCCCAAATTTTTTCAAAAATTTCATTTTTTCTTACTTGTCTAGGTTTAATTCGAGAAATTCAAGTTCTCAAAAAGGTTATATTTTTACAAATTTACAACCGATAGCGTAGTGATAAAAAGAACCAACATAAGAAAATTATGAAAAAGCATGGCAAACTTAGTTAAAATTTCATTATATATACTTGATCACACAAAAACCCATTCCCACAAAAGTGAGTTTTGAGCCTTTATTGAGCATACAATTACATATCATTAGACTAAATGCTCATTTTTCGTTTCTTGTGTGAATAGCCGCTTGGTTCTTACGACTCTAGAACTTGCCATGACGATACATTCCCGGTCATTATCAACTTAAACCCGAGTAAGTAAGTAAGTGATGGAGGCATTAGGACTAACCCTTTTTATTTCTACACCATTATTTTTCTTTTTCTTTTACCACCTACCCAAAAATCCCCCTAGTTAGCCCCTTTGAGCCTAAACCTTTTCATTTCATCACCCAAACCAAAAACCCTTTTACCCACCAAAACCTTTTTCATTTTTAACCCTTTGTTTTAGTAACAAGTTCGGTTTTTCGTAAAAAAAAAAAAAATGTGTTGATGATGAAGCAAAAAGAAAATAAACAAACAAGTTCATCAAAAATAACTTTGTTTGAATAAAAACTTCATCAAAATAAAAAGTTGCAAAAAATAGAAAGTCCTACGAAAACCGACACTTGTTACGTTTTTCGCCTTTTTTTCTACTAACCACTATCCCAACCACCTACCTTTAACCCAAGCCTAACCCTTAACCCATAAAGTCCTCTTGATATTTACAAAGGTATAAAAGTTAAAAAGGAGAAGGATTGATTGCTTGGCAAGCCTATGGTAGGAATAAGTCCCATGCCGCTCTCGAGTGATTCACTAAAAATACACCTTCGGCCGAGTGTGAGTGATTTCTCCCGTGAGGTATGTGAACTTGTATATAAATGAAATTTTAAAAAGGCATGTTATGCCCAAATAAGTAATTTCTCCTATGAAAAGTTCTAAATAAATCATTACGAATAGGAGTGTAAATAAATAAAAATAAAACCCAAAAAGATCTTGGATATCCCGACACTCTACGACAAGCCCAAAACCTTCTCTTCTACCCATTTCATTTGGGAGTGTAAGCCACATATTAAAGAGTTTTGCTTGAGGACAAGCAAAAGTTCAAGTGTGGGGGTATTTGATGTGTGTAAAATGCAACATATAAATTACATCAAATAAGGCATAAAACTAACCCTTTTTAAGTACTAATATTGGAAAAAGAGTGTTTTTGTCTTCCTTTTGTATTTTCAGGATTAAATGAGCTCAAAAACGCAAAAGAAGCAAAAAGACAGCTAAACCCAACATAAATACAAGAAAAGGAACATTAGTGGACTGCCCGACCCCTCAACGGCACCTTCCAAATCAAATTAGAGAAGTCAGAAGACTGAACACGCCCCGTGCTCAGCCAGCACGGGGCCGTGCCCAAGAAGCAGCAGAAAAGACAAACCTATAGAAGCTTCTACTGCCCACCACGGGCCGTGCCCAGCGGACAAGGGGGCGTGTCGAAAGTACAGCAGGCGCATTTATTGTAATTGCGAATTACAATTAATGAGGAGAGAGAGTGTCAGACGGACACGGGGCCGTGCCCAGCTCTCTGGTCAGCCTATAAATAGGAGTGCTTGGATTCATTTCATCTCATCCCTTGGCACACCACCTCTCTCACACTTCATCCACCACCCACCACCATCACAACACCATCATCCACCACCATCATCCATTGTCCATCGTAGAGTGTGTGAGTCGTCTCGGGATCCAAGATTGATCGTAAGAGTTCTTGACAATCAAGGCCATGTTTGCCTAAGTCTCTTACATCACTTGGTGAAGACAAAGTGTCTAGTATAATACTTTTTATTTCTAATCTTTTGCACTTTTTATTTGGTTTTGTATTAATGACTTTAATAACTAGTTACTTATGTTGAAGGTGATCTTTCCTTATCGTTTGTCCGTGGTGTCTTGGCATTATTTTACTGTCTATATAAAATAAAGGATTTTCACCATTCATATCTCCACGGTCTATATGGAGGTATGTTGGCTACCTGGTCGGGGGTTAAGGGAACGGTTTGGTAAAGGTCTTGCCATTGTTCAGCGTTTAGAGGTCCTGCAATGGACCTGGGTCAAATTTAGTAGGACCTCCTTCAATACTTCACGGTATTGGATGGCGGGGGTCCAAACTCTTTGACCCCCTCATAAGTTAACTACTATTAATACTATAACCCGGCTATTTAGGACTGTATCCCTGCTGACTCAGACTACTTAGCCAAGGGTAACGTCACCGCCAAAAGCGGGGCCTACCACAATACTGCATTAATAACTTAATTCATTATCTTCCAATAATCCACCCTTTTAGGATTGTATCCTTCCTGACTCAAACTACTGGGGTGAGGGTAACGTCACCTTCAAAAGAGGGGCCTACTACAATAACTAAGATAATCTCTTAATTATGTGCAAAAGTGTGGAAATAATCAAAGGTTATACTAGATACGAGTCGGAACCAAGTGATTCATCTTGTCTATCTGTTTTTATTTTTATTTTTATTTTCAGCATTTTAGTTAGTTTTTATTTTTCTTAGCTTAAAACATTTTTCTAAACTTTTATTTTGATTAGACGTTGAGGATAAACCGGTACTAAAAGCTCTTGTGTCCTTGGACGACCTCGGTATCTTACCAACGCTATACTACACTCAACGATGGGTGCACTTGCCCATATGTGTGTTTAGTGTTAGTGAAATATCGTGTTTTATAAATTTAAAACTTGGCTAAAATAAGTGTTAAAAAGGGCTTAAAATATACACCTAATATATACGACACTTTATCGCACATCAGATACTAACCTGGTTGAGGAACCCGGTCATGAATTTGCTGGATTCCGTAAACCCATGGTTCTCAAATGGGAATACGTGGGGTGTAGCAGGATGCTCTGCTTCCTTCCTCTTCCGGGATCTGGAGGCCCGAGTCCTGGATGGTGGGGGAGCTTTGGGAACGGTAGAAGTCTTCGAACTAGTAGGCTTTGGAGTATCAGCTGGCTTTGGATTGGATTCTTGCTGGACAGATGCGAGGCTGGAATAGCTGTCCAGCTCGTCGAGTTGGAAGCCTTCGAGGTCGATGACCGGCACTATAAAAAGGGAGAAATGTTTAATTCTTAACACTAATACTCTATAATTAATCAAATCGTATACTTACCAGACATCTCTGAACTTGATTTTTGACTTGGGCTTGTAAGAAACAGGGAGAAGGTTCTTTCACCGGCAGGAAGTCGATAGATCTCTTTGATCCTGGGCTCCGATTCTGCGCTTGGGAGTGCTAGGTATCTGAAATTCGCTGCACAAAATATCAGGATATCAGTCAAGGATACAATTTAAGGATATATTTGGGGATATTCCTAAAACCCTAAATCCTTCCCTTGGTTAACCATCTAACTGGCAGGTTAAAACCCTTGTCAATAGACTCCCTTTTAACAAAAAAGAACTTCCGTTGCCACTGATCTTCATTCTTAGTGGCCTTAAGAACTAGGGGATTCTTGGAGGTAGAGAACAAAAGAAAGCGGCTGTTTCCATGGGATCTCAGTCGATATGCTATGGGAAGGTCTTCGATGCATAGGTCAGGGAAATGGCGAGATTTAATTTGGTTTAGCACCATTAAAACTCACCACACCATTGGCATAGTTTGAGCATAGCTGAGGCCGGTAAGTTCGAAGAAATGAGAGATGAAGGGTGGAAATGGATATCGGAGTCCCAAGGAAAAGGGATAGGCAAAAAAAGCAGACCCACTCATCTGATGACGCATCTGATCGGACCTCCCGATCAAAATGGCGAATGACCACTCCGGCAGGAAAGGCACCGGAATCCTTCAGAGCGGTGATATCGGCATTATTGAAAGAACATATTTCTTTTTCTGGTTCTCGGATGAGGTTTTGACTCATGAGGGTTGGGACTGGCTCGTTCGAACGAGATCTTGTTCATGATGCCATGAGAGGAATTAACCAAGAAAGAAGAAATTCCAGAAAAGAAAAACAGAGAAGAAGAGAGAAGGGAAATACCTGAGATTTGCTCGAGGAGTGATGGTCATAATGCATAGTATTTCAGCTAATTATAGGCTGAAGATAGGGGCATTGAGTAAATATCGTATGGGAAGTTGTAGCGTCTCACATCAACCGTTGATTAAGTTTAATAACCTCGATTCGAGGGATAAGATTTAAAATATATCCGTTGGAATTGGTATACCAACAGATATATTTTGGGGACAATTGTTATGGGTCATTTTCTGAACATATATCCTGACTAATATTCTGGCTTTGATTGTTTATTTGTGATCAGGATACCGGATCAGGATATTGGTAACATCCTGATACGATATCCTGGTAGTGACTAATTTAACCACTTGCAGATTAGAAGGTGCAAGTCTCCAACGTTCAAGTGGACTTCTTCTCCTCAAGACTCGGGCAAATCAGTTGGGTTATAGATGTTGAAGCCGGAAGACGTGGACTACAACGTCTACTTATGGAATATTCACCGGATCCCGGAATAGTAGGATAGTTTTTGGTCAAAAATCAAGCAAAGATAATGCAACCAAATATTTTGTTATGAGGTGTGATGCTTGAATCAATGAACAGTATTTAGGATCACTTATAAATGTAATGAACAAGTGACACAAGGATTTATACGAGGAAAAAGCCCTTGATCAAGAGTTGATCTCCGGCATAAAAAACCTCAGGTGATGGAAACTACCGATCACCAACTAAGATTAAACAAAAGAAGTTTACAACTCGGGATGATAACAAGCTTGTTACAAGGATCACTAATGTGCAATGTGCAAAAAATGTATGAAATCACCAAGTGGTGTTCGAGAGCTGCTTGAGAGTTGTTGCGAGAGTGTGTGTGTTTGCTAAAATTAGCTAAGTGTTATACTCAAGCTTGTTATCCCCATTTTAAATTAGAAATAACTAAAATAACAAACTGTCCGACAATTATGCAAGCTCCCCACGATCTCCATAACGTCCATAATGGTCAAGCACGTGCGGAATATTAAGGGAATATACTTCAGGAATTTCGGTGAGACTCGGTCCATGCCTTTGTTCCTGCAAAACAAGCTTACGTACAAGGTAGACAATTGTTAGTATAAGGATAACAATAAGGATCCTAAGTCCTGATCCTGCAACACCTACTGAGGATCCTTAATTCAAACAGAACTAAGGATCCATGATCCTAGTAGCATTTGAGGATCCGTGATCCTTAGGATGTAAAAATCCTCCCCTAACAGTTAGTAGGGGTGTAAACAAGCCCAGAGGCTCGAGAGCTACTGGTGATCGGCTCGGTTAAAAGCTCGAACGAGTCGGGCCTTAACGAGCCCGAGCCCTAACTCGAGCTTGAAATAGAGCTCGTTTAGTTATCGAGCCCTAGCTCGAGCCTGAAATGCGAAGCTCGTTTAGGCTCGCGAGCCTAAAGAAGCCCAAACAAAATATTATTTTTATATATATAATATAATAATAATAATAATAATAATAATGTCGATAACATTGGCGAGCTGAACTATACAACCTTGTGAGCCATGGTTCACACCGCTTTCTATTCAAGCACAAGCCCGGTGAAGAACACCCAATCCTCAAGACCACCAAAAACGATACTAAGTGGAAGAAACGTTTTTTCTTCATCAGGAGGGATTCTATCCCTGATGGGAAGGATCTCCCCAGAAAATGGGCCACTCATGGTAGGATAGAGGATCCTTATAGAAGGAACATAGGGTAATCCTGTTTCTGTTGTGGATCACTAACATCTTTTTGTTTCTTTTGTGCAGCTATCTCTGTTTCACACATCATTACATCACCTGCAACCAAAGAGAGGATCAAGGCCTTCCGGAATCTTGATCCTGCAGTAAGAACATTTCAAGCGAACACCAAGGATTCTCAAGAAGTATCCTCAGGCTCAGTTACAATGTCAAGTAAGTATCCAAGTTTGTATTTAAGTAAATGTTAAAATGTAAATAAAACAAGAATACTTATCTATTGTTTTGGATGGATAGGTGCTGGAAAATCCTCAAGGTCTGCCACCTGCTTCAGTGTCACCGATCTTACTGATGTTGCTCCCAGGTCTGGGAAGAAGAATACTGCTGTTAGCCCAAGCACCATAGTCCCCAAGCCTACCTCCTCCAGGGGGGGGGAAGAAAAGGAAGGCCACCGAAGCCGATAATCTTGAAGGCTTGCCTCTTATTCGCCACCAGTTCCAAGAATACTTTGCCGATGTAAGGATCACTAACCCTGGCTGATTATCCTGTCCATCTGAGGATCAAGGATCCTATGCCTTATTTTGTCTTTTCTTGCAGAAATTTGCCGAGATCGAAATGTTGTTTGATGGTTATAATGAGGAAGCTGATCAAAAGCATCGGGACTTCCAAAAGATCTTCTTGGCTAAGGACGAGACCATCTCTCGCCTTGAGAAGGATCTGAACTTGGCAAAGCAGCAGGTGGTCATGGCCCAGATAAATGCTGATCACGAGAAGCACGACCTGCTGGAAGATGCTAAAGTCTCTGCTGCCATCACCATGTACAAAATCAAGCTGCAAATGGCTCAGGAGGCTGAGGATCCTGACTTCGACAGGACAACTTGGGATAAGGAGGGATGGAAGGCAAAGCTGGCAGAGCTGGAGGATGAAGAGGAGGCTACCGAGGTCTTGGCGATTGAGGCAAGTGGCAGCGGGAAGGATCAAGCTGGTGGTGATGCAGCCAATGTGTGAGCTGCTGAAATGGGCGATGATGGACATTTCTAGACGCGGGCGGAGCCCATTTTTAGGATTTGGTAGTTTTTTGGTTGTGATGTTTTAAAACAATGTTGGGTTGTACTTTGAACAATAGTTTCTAGGGTTATGGATCAAGGATCCTTAGACAATAGGTAGGATAATAGGTGGTGGAGGGATCCTCTGTTTGGGGGATGAAGCCACTTGTTATCATGCCATCTTTCATTTCCTGCACTTTTATGACCTGTTAACAATGGACACCCTTTACCTACCCCAGCGGATGGGCCACGTATTGCTGGTAGATGCTTGGGGTAGGTAATTTTGACAACCTTTGAAGGGTTTAACTATGAATAAATAAAACCTCTAACTTTTTGGTTATTTCCCGTGTTGTTATCCTTGTGAATTCTTTATTTTTCTTCTATTGTTATTCACTTTCTTTGAATTTGTAAGTAAAGAATAAAGGTCAAACAAATCATGTTTAAAAGTTTTAGGATATGACCAAGGATCAAGTATCCTATAGTTGACAAATTCAAAAAAGTTATGTAACTTAAGGATCATTAGTTTTGTTGTCAAAGGATAAGGGTCACTTACATAAATAATAAATGAAATCAAAGTGATCAAGGATCATACCTGAGAATCCAAGTTAGGATTCTAAGCCCGTATCATTTATAATCAGGATAACCAAAAGACAAACATTAGTAGAAGGTAAGGATCAAGGATCCTTGGCTGTTTAATTTCAAAACCCTGAAACAGAACATAACTTGGGACTAAGCCAAATATAAGAGAAGAATTAGTAACTGGGGACAAGCCCAACAATTCTGGGGACAAACCCAATACACTGGGGACAAGCCCAAAGGATAACTGGGGATAAGCCCAAAGGATAATTGGGGACAAGCCCAAAGGATAACTGGGGACAAGCCCAAAGGATCTTGTGTAGACTAGAGTATGGCCCTCACTGGCGACTATCCAAACTTAGTGACATGAAAATGCCAAAACCTTAGCTAACGTGAAAACGTTAGAAACCTTAGGAACGGATGTATGGTATGTCTACCATTATACGTAGGATCCCGGATACAGCCAGTACAATGAAATTGTCAGCCCCTAAAGCGAGTACTGGTCCCACTGCCATGAACTGTACCAGGATCATCGTGCGCTGCTGGCGATACTTGGGACATGCCCAAAAACTGGGGACTAGCCCAAATAACTGGGGTCAAGCCCAAATAACTGGGGTCAAGCCCAAATAACTGGGGTCAAGCCCAAATAACTGGGGTCAAGCCCAAATAACTGGGGTCAAGCCTAAATAACTGGATACTTCTGTGGATACTCAATCCTTTATTAAGGATACCTAAACCTTCTGCAAAACTCAGAATCAAGTGAAAGGAGGATAAAGGATCCAAGATCCTTATCCTTATATATAAGATAACTAAAGAATGAAATAGTTTAAGATTAGATCATTACCAAAATGAGGATCTTCTGTCCTACAAGGATCCTTCAAGGAAACTTGTTAGCTAAGGATCATGGATCCTTATTACATGAAGTATTTCTTCAAGTGGACAGCATTCCAAGCTCTTGGTAGCAAATCACCTTCCCTTGTTAGCAATCGATATGCCCCCTTTCCTGCTTCAGCTTCAATCAAATAGGGGCCTTCCCATTTTGGTGCTAACTTTCCATCAGCAGGATTGGTGGTATTCTGAAATGCTTTCCTTAATACCATATCACCAACTTGGAATTTCCTGATCCTGACATTTTTGTTGTAGGCTCCAGCCATCCTTTGTTGGTAACTGGCCATTCTTATCCTTGCCAAATCCCTGAGTTCTTCTATAGTATCCAAGTCTTGAACCAAGTTTTCAGCATTTTCTTCAGGATCACGAATGCTTGTTCTTGCAGTAGGAACCACCATCTCTGTAGGGATCACTGATTCTGCTCCAAATACCAAAGAGAATGGAGTTTGGCCAGTAGCATTCTTGGGAGTTGTCCTATCAGCCCAAAGTACATAAGGTAGTTCTTCTGCCCATTTATCTTTCTTGGATCCAAGCTTCTTCTTCAAATTGTTGATGATGATCTTGTTGGATGATTCTGCCTGGCCATTAGCTTGTGGGTGGACTGGTGTTGATGTTATCATCTTAATCCCCCAGCTGTCATAAAAGTTAGTAGTTCTACTCCCAATAAATTAGGATCCATTATCACAAACAATTTCAGAAGGGATACCAAATCTAGTAATAATATTTCTTTTAATAAAGGATATCACTTCCTTTTCTCTGACTTGAGCAAAGGCTTCAGCCTCTATCCACTTGGAGAAGTAATCAGTCATAGCAAGCATGAATACTTTTCCACCAGGTGCCTTAGGAAGCTTACCAACTATATCCATTCCCCATCTCATAAATGGCCAAGAAGAGGATATAGGATGCAAAAGCTCTGCTGCTTGGTGAAGGATATTACTATGTCTCTGACAAGGATCACATTTCTTGGCATATTCCACAGCATCCTTCTTCATAGTAGGCCAATAGTACCCTTTCCTCAGGATCCTTGAGAACAATGCCCTGCCCCCAGTGTGGTTTCCACAATCTCCTTCATGGAAATCCTTTAGGACTTCTTGGATTTCAGGATCCTCAATGCACCTTAGATATGGACCTGCAAGAGATCGTTTATATAACATGTTATTCAATATTGTGAATTGAGATACCTTGATTTTGAAAGCCCTGAGGTTTTCTCCAGTAGGAATCTCTCCATGTTGTATGTATCTCATGATTGGAAGGGTCCATGATCCTGAATGAGATTGTGTATCGTCACTAGGGATTATTGCAGAATCCTCTCCTATCTCCATGGCTACATGATCCTCAATAGCGGGGGTTAGGATGTGGAAAATAGGGATCCTGGTATCCTCTGGAATCTTCAAGGATGATCCTAGATTGGCCAATGCATCAGCTTCTGCATTCTCTTCTCTAGGTACTTGTGTCAAACTAAAGGAAACAAAAGAGAGTGCCAATTCTTTGACTATCTCTAAATATTTGATTAGTTTTTCACCTTTAACATCTTAGGATCCATTAAAGTGATTAGTAATTAACAATGAATCTACATGTACCTCAAGATACCTGATCCTCATATGCTTGGAAATTTACAAACCAGTTATTAAGGCTCCATATTCAGCCTCATTATTAGTAGTTTGGAACTCACAAGCTATGGAGTGGGGTATTATCTCCCCCTGTGGCGATTTTAGTAGTATTCCAAGTCCAGTTCCTTTGACATTAGAAGCTCCATAAGTGAAGAGTATCCAAGGATCCTTAGTTTCTTCTAGCTGTTGGACTTCTAATTCAGCTTCCTTTTGCAAGTCACTACTGAAATCTGCCACAAAGTCAGCTAAAGCTTGGGATTTAATGGCAGTCCTTGGTTCATATCTTATATCATAAGCACTAAGCTTCACTGCCCAATTAGCCATCCTTCCTGACATTTCAGGTTTCCTAAGAACATTCTTAATTGGAAAATTAGTCTTAACAATAATGGCATGAGTTTCAAAATAGTGTCTTAATTTAGTAGATGCCATAATTAATGCAAGGATAAGTTTTTCTAAATGTGAATACCTGGATTCAGCATCAAGCAAACTCTTACTTACATAATAAACAGGATGTTGTGTACCTTCGTGATCCTTAACAAGGACCGCACTTACTGCTTTAGAGGATACCGCCAAATACAAGGATAATACATCCCCTTTTTTCTGGTTTCATCAAGGCAGGGGCTGAGGATAGGTAATCCTTAAGAGCATTGAGAGCATTTTCATGCTTTTTAGTCCACTCAAATTTCTTGTTCTTCCTCAAAATGTCATAGAATTCCTTGCATTTTTCTGAGGATTTGGATATGAACTTGTTCAAGGCTGCGATCCTGCCTGTCAATCTTTGCACATCCTTAGTATTGGCAGGAGATTTGATATTCACAATAGCCCTAATTTGCTCTAGACTTGTTCAATGCCTCTTTTTATCACCATATAGCCTAGGAATTTACCTGCCTTAACACCAAAGTGACACTTCGAAGGATTTAGTTTCATATTAAATTTATCAAGGATATTGAATGCTTCTTCCAAGTCTCTAAGGTGATCCTCAGCTTTCTTGGACTTAACCACCATGTCATCTATATAAACTTCCATAGTGTGTCCAATTTGTTCTTTGAACATCATATTGACTAGCCTTTGATAAGTAGCACCTACATTCCTTAGTCCAAATGGCATAGCAATATAACAATATATACCAGTTGGGGTCATAAAGGCTGTATCCTCTTGATCAGATGGTTCCATCTGAATTTGTTGAAATCCAGATGAAGCATCCATAAAAGTCAACAACTCATGACCCGCCACTTAAATCAGTAAAATCGACACATACCCTCCACTTTCCATTTTTCTTTTGAACAACAACCACATCGGCTAACCACCTTGGATACTTAACCTCTCTTATCAAACCTACCCGAAGTAGTTTATCTACTGTTAGGGGAGGATTTTCTAACAATTAGTGATCCTTACTTGTTATCCTAATTAATTATCCTTACTTCTGTGACAGATAGTGATCCTCAGAAGAGCTTCAGGATCAGGATCATGGATCACCTTAAGGATCCTCATACTAACGATTGTTTGTTTGTGTTTTGTATTACTTCGCAGGAGTAACAAGCTTGACTTGGTCTTGGCAACGTTACTATGGAATATTCCACGGGTATTTCGCACACGTTTGACTGGAAATGGACGTTGTGGAGAACGTGGGAGCTTGGCACAAAAGTCGGATAGTTTGTTATTGTAGCTAACTTCTATTTTTAAAGGGGTGACGAGCTAGAATTAGAACACTTAGCCATTTTCAGCTACACACACTCTCATATAATCGCACTCTTGAAGCTCTCGACGAACACTTATTAGTTTTCACTCATTTTTACACATTTCACCATAGTGATCCTTGTACCTAGCTCGTTACTATCCGAAGTTGTAAACATTTATTGATTTATTTGAGCTTGGTGATCGGTAGTTTCCATCACCCGGGGTTTTTTGTGCCGGAGATCAACTCTTGATCAAGGGCTTTTTCCCCGTATAAATCCTTGTGTCATTTGTGCAATTTACATTGAAGTGATCCTTGTCATTGTTCTACATTTTAAGCATCATACCCTGTAACAGAGAGTTTGGTTGCATTATCCTCATCAGATTTTTTGACCAAAACAGTTTGGCGCCCACCGTGGGGCCATTGGTGCTTCACTCTTAGAAAAATTCGTATTTCTGTGCTCATTTCAATTCACTGCAACCAAGCAAATGGCTTCCTCAGCGAAGAATGCTTCAAATTTGATGCCCTCATTCACTTCTTCACAAGGCGTTCCCCCTTTGCCTCCACCACCTTCTGGATCCCAAAAGAATGCTGAGAATGCTGCGAAGAAACCAACTCCCATTTTCTCAAAACCTCCAACTTCTTCTGCTTCTTACACTCCCACTACTAGTGACATGTTTACTTTGATTTTGCAGATGAAGGATCATATACAGCAACAGGATAAGACCAATGAAAGGATTCTCAAAGAAATCGGAGATCTCAAGAAACAAAAGAAGACGGCAGAGGATCATTCCCCACTGATGCCCAGATCTTTGAATTTTAACACTCCGGTGATTACTTCTCAGCCATCAGTGGTTCCAGATGTTCAATACGTGGGTGGACCAAAAGGAGTGCACTACGGAACAACAACAGTGACCCAGGCATCGGGTTCCTATTTCCAGCCAGCGGGATCCTATCCTCAGCATATGGGATCCCTCACGAATTCAGGAGGATATTCAGGAGCGCACCAGATTCAAGGATCCTCCTTTGTTCCAGGATCATCCCAGGTTCAAGGATCCTCCTTTGTTCCAGGATCATCCCAGGTTCAAGGATCCTCCTTTGTTCCAGGATCATCCCAGGTTCAAGGATCCTCCTTTGTTCCAGGATCATCCCAGGTTCAAGGATCCTCCTTTGTTCCGAGATCATCCCAGGTTCAAGGATCCTCCTTTGTTCCAGGATCATCCCAGGTTCAAGGATCCTCCTTTGTTCCGGGATCATCCAAGGTTCAAGGATCCTCCTTTGTTCCAGGATCGTCCCAGTTTCAAGGATCCTTCCAGATGCCAGGATCCTTGAGGAGTTTGCAAACAGGAAGTTCAGATGTCCATCAGGGAGATTTTATTCCAATGCAGACCAATGCTTCTACTGGTCCATCGATCATTCCAGAGCCCCAACAATATGGATTAACATCCATTCTTCCTAATTTGAATCCAATGGGAGGTAACACTTTTAATAATTCTTATACTACTGACCATGGTCTTATGCAGGATCCAGGTATCAATCATGCCATGGCCAGAGAATTGCAAAAGCTAAAGGATATGATATCAAGTGTTCCAGGAGTGGTCAAACCTATCCCAGAGATTGCAGATGGGAGCCACAAGATATCTCGTTTTGCACCACCAATCTGTGATGCTGAGATACCCAAGAGGTTCCATGTGCCAACAATGAAGCTGTATGATGGTTCGACGGATCCTGAAGAACACATAGCACAATACAGGGAGAGGATGGAGATCAATCCAATCCCAGAAAGGTTAAAGGAAGCATGCCTGTGCAAGGGATTCGGATCCACTCTTACTGGATCAGCTCTCAAATGGCTGCTAAGTCTTCCCCCCTACTGTATTACCTCATTTGCTAATCTAGTTAACCTGTTTAATAATCAGTTTTCTTGTAGTAGAAAATTTGAACGACTAACTAGTGATCTATATAGGATAACCCAGGGTCATAATGAATCATTAAGGGATTACATTACTAAATTCAGTAAAGAATCCTTAGACATTCCCAACTTAGATATAGCCACGGCTGTTGAGGCCTTTAAAATGGGATTGCTTAGGGATTCGTCGTTCTATGATGATCTTGTTATGACACCATGCAGGAACTTAGATAAGGTAAGAACCCGAGCACTTAGGTTCATTCGGCTAGAGGATGATAAGAGGATCCAGGAGAGGTTAGCAGGATCCTCAAAGCAAGATAAGCAAGGATCCTCATTCAGGAACAACAAGTTCAGATCCTACAACAGATCTGATAACCAGAACGTGCATTCTGTTGATCAAGAAGAGGATGATGAGGATTATCCTCCAATTTCTGAATATTGTTTTTCTGTTGATAACAATGAACTAATCCTTGCGATGCAGAATCTAGGTGATAAAGCTAGACGGCCCAGAAAAAATGATAGGCCAGCTGCAACTAAGGATAAATCAAAGTGGTGTGCATACCATGAAGATTTTGGGCATCTCACAGAAGAATGCATTGCACTAAGAAAGGAAATTGGATACTTGTTGAGCAAGGGGCATCTAAAAGAATTGTTGGGAAGAAAAAAGTCAAGGACTCGGGATCCTGAAAGGATCCCTGAGAAGGCTCCAGCCCCTCCAGCAGATGCACAAGTAATAAACTTTATTTCTGGAGGATCAGACATTTGTGGCACATACTTCTCAGCAGCTAAAAGGCATGCAAAGGAAACTAAAATGGATAATGGAGAAAGACCCGTTCGAACATCAAGTGTCTCCGAAGGAAAAGTCATAACCTTTGATGAGGATGATCGTGTTGATATCCAGGATCCTCATCATGATGGTTTGGTTATTACTCTTTTCATTTCTAACCATTTTGTTCGCAGGATCCTTATAGACGGAGGAAGCTCAGTGAACATTATCCAGCTTGATGTTCTAAAGAAGATGGGTATTCCCGAATCCGACATCATACCAAGATCCTCCGTGCTCGTGGGATTCAGTGGCGAAACTAAGAATACCCTGGGGGACATTAAACTCCCAATATATATTGAAGGCCTACACTCTTATCAAAAATTTTGTGTTATTGACTGTTTATCTTGTTGTAATGTTATCCTTGGCAGGCCCTGGATACACGATATGAAGGCAGTCCCATCTACCTACCATCAATGTGTGAAGCTCCCTAGTCCTTGGGGAATAGTGAAGATTGATAGTGATCAGCAGGAGGCTAAGAATTGCTATACTTCATCGATGAAACCAGCCTCGAAGTCAAGGGAGCAATAGCAATCAAAGTATCCTCCAAGGGATGTCTTGGAGGCAAGAGAGCAGGATGTGGTAGAAATCCTCATGGATCCTGATGATCCTGAATCCAAAATCTATATCGGATCAGGGATCCTTGGCGGTATGAAGGAAGACCTCATATCCTTCCTCAAAAGGAGAAAGACTACCTTTGCATGGAAACACGAAGACATGACTGGTATATCTAAAGATGTGATCACTCACAAACTTGGCATTGATA
This sequence comes from Helianthus tuberosus, assembly GCA_030545235.1. NCBI lineage: Eukaryota > Viridiplantae > Streptophyta > Magnoliopsida > Asterales > Asteraceae > Helianthus > Helianthus tuberosus. The sequence continues at coordinate 60,105 of JARYGA010013788.1, forward strand.
GGTCCTTCAAACCAATCCATCAAAGGAGAAGAAAGTTTGCACCGGAAAGGAATGCCATTATCCAAGAAGAGGTAGAGAAGTTGCTCCGGGCAGGTATGATTAGAGAGGTCAAATATCCAAGATGGTTGGCCAATGTGGTTGTTGTTCAAAAGAAAAATGGAAAGTGGAGGGTATGTGTCGATTTTACCGATTTAAATAAGGCATGTCCCAAGGATCCTTTCCCATTACCCCACATTGACTCCATGGTGGATGCAACTACGGGTCATGAACTGTTAACTTTTATGGATGCTTCATCTGGATTTCAACAAATCCAAATGGAACCATCCGACCAAGAGGATACAGCCTTCATGACTCCAACTGGTATATACTGCTATATTGCTATGCCCTTCAGACTAAGAAATGCAGGTGCAACATATCTAAGGCTGGTGAATATGATGTTCAAGGATCAGATTGGACAAACTATGGAGGTTTACATAGATGATATGGTGGTAAAATCCATAAAAGCTGAGGATCACCTAAGGGACTTGGAGGAAGCATTCGATATCCTTGACAAATATAACATGAAACTTAATCCTTCAAAATGTCACTTTGGTGTTAAAGCAGGTAAATTCTTAGGATATATGGTGACAAAGAGAGGCATTGAAGCTAGCCCGGAACAAATTAAAGCAATAGTGAATATCAAATCTTCGGCCAATGCTAAGGATGTTCAAAGGCTAACAGGCAGGATAGCAGCTTTGAACAGATTTATATCCAAATCCTCAGAGAAGTGCAAAGAATTCTATGATATCCTAAAGAAGAACAAGAAATTTGAGTGGACTGAGAAGCATGAAAATGCTTTAAGAGCCCTCAAAGATTACCTATCCTCAGCCCTGGCCTTGATGAAACCAGAAAAAGGCGATGTGCTATCCTTATATCTTGCAGTATCCTCAAAAGCAGTAAGTGCGATCCTTGTTAAGGATCACGAAGGTACACAACATCCCGTCTATTATGTAAGTAAAAGTTTACTTGATGCCGAATCCAGGTATTCACACCTTGAAAAGCTTATTCTTGCATTAATTATGGCATCCACTAAGTTGAGACATTATTTTGAAACTCATGTTATTGTTGTTAGAACTAATTTCCCAATTAAGAATGTCCTCAGGAAACCAGAGATGTCAGGAAGGATGGCTAAGTGGGCAGTGAAGCTAAGTGCATATGATATAAGATATGAGCCTAGGACAGCCATCAAATCCCAAGCATTAGCTGACTTTGTGGTTGATTTCAGTAGTGATTTACAAAAAGAAGCTGAGTTAGAAGTCCAGCAGCTAGAGGAGGCCAAGGATCCTTGGATACTCTATACTGATGGATCCTCAAATGTCAAAGGCACAGGGCTTGGAATACTACTAAAATCGCCACAGGGGGACATAATACCCCACTCTATAGCTTGTGAGTTCCAAACCACTAACAATGAGGCTGAATATGAAGCCTTAATTGCTGGTTTGCAAATTGCAAAGCATATGGGGATCAGGTATCTTGAGGTACATGTAGATTCATTGTTAATTACAAACCACTTTAATGGATCCTATGCTGTTAAAGGTGAAAAGCTAACCAAATATTTAGAGATAGTAAAAAATTTGGCACTCTCTTTTGTTTCCTTTAGTTTGACGCAGGTACCAAGGGAAGAAAATACAGAAGCTGATGCATTGGCTAACTTAGGATCATCCTTGAAGATCCCGGAGGATATCAAAATCCCTATTATCCATATCCTGACCCCGGTTATCGAGGATCATGTGGCTATGGAGATAGGAAAGAATTCTGCAATTATCCCTAGTGAGGATACTCAATCCCATTCAGGATCAGGATCATGGATCTCACCAATTATGAGATACTTACAACATGGAGAGATTCCTACAGGAGAAAACCCTAGGGCTTTCAAATCTAAGGTATCTCAATTCACAATTTTAAATAATATGTTGTATAGACGATCTCTTGCAGGACCATACTTGAGATGCATTGAGGATCCTGAAATCCAAGAAGTTTTAAAAGACTTCCATGAAGGAGATTGTGGAAACCACACTAGGGGCAGGGCATTATTCTCAAGGATCCTAAGGATAGGATACTACTGGCCAACCATGAAGAGAGATGCTGTGGAGTATGCTAAGAGATGTGATCCTTGTCAGAGACACAGCAATATCCTTCATCAACCAGCTGAATTATTGCATCCTATATCCTCCTCTTGGCCATTTATGAGATGGGGTATGGATATAGTTGGTAAGCTCCCTAAGGCACCTGGTGGAAAAGTATTCATGCTTGCTATGACTGATTACTTCTCCAAGTGGATAGAGGCTGAAGCTTTTGCCCAAGTCAGAGAAAAGGAAGTTATATCCTTCATTAAAAGAAATATTATAACTAGATTTGGAATTCCTTCTGAAATTATATGTGATAATGGTTCCCAATTTATTGGGGGCAGAACCACTAACTTTTGTGACAGCTGGGGGATTAAGATGATAACATCAACACCAGTCCACCCACAAGCTAATGGTCAAGCAGAATCATCCAACAAGATCATCATCAACAATTTGAAGAAGAAGCTTGGAACCAAGAAAGGGAAATGGGCAGAAGAACTACCTTATGTGCTTTGGGCTGATAGGACAACCCCTAAGAATGCTACTGGTCAAACACCATTCTCTTTGGTATTTGGGGCAGAATCAGTGATCCCAACAGAAATGGTGGTTCCAACTGCTAGAACAAGTACCCGTGATCCTGAGGAGAATGATGAGAACTTGGCTCAAGACCTGGATACTATTGAAGAAATCAGGGATATGGCTAGGATAAGGATGGCCAGCTATCAACAAAGAATGGCTGGTGCTTACAACAAAAATGTTAGGATCAGGAAGTTTCAAGTTGGAGATATGGTATTAAGGAAAGCATTTCAGAATACCACCAATCCTGCTGATGGAAAATTGGCTCCAAAATGGGAAGGCCCTTATTTGATTGAAGCTGAAGTAGGAAAGGGGGCATATAGATTGCTAACTATGGAAGGTGATTTGCTACCAAGAGCTTGGAATGCTGTCCACTTGAAGAAGTATTTCATGTGACCAGGATCCTCATGGCACAGATGACCCTTACGTTAGGAGTATCCTTGAAGGATCCTTAAAGTATCGGTGATTCTTACTTTGGTAATATCCTAATCTTAAACTATTTCATTTCTTTATTTTCTCATATACGGATAGGGATCATGTGTCCTTTATCCATCTCTCACGTGATTTTAAGTTTTGAAAGTTCAGGTATCCTTAGCATAACATTGGTTATCTGCAGAAGCAATCCGTTCCTTGGGTTTAACCCCAGTTATTTGGGCTTGACCCCAGTTCCGCCTGTAGCGCATGATGATCCTGGTATAGTTCAAGGCAGTGGGACCAGTACTCGCTTTAGGGGCTGATAATTCCATTGTACTGGCTATGCCTAGGATCCTACGTATAATGGTAGACGTACAATACATCCGTTCCTAAGGTTTCTAACGTTTTCACGTTAGCTAAGGTTTTGGCATTTTCATGTCACTAAGTTTGGATAGTCGCCAGTTAGAGCCATACTCCAGTTTACATACGATCCTTGGGCTTGTCCCCAGTTATCCTTGGGCTTGTCCCCAGTTATCCTTGGGCTTTTCCCCAGTTATCCTTGGGCTTGTCCCCAGTTATCCTTGGGCTTGTCCCCAGTTGCTAACTCTTATCTTATATTGGCTTAGTCCCAAGTTATGATCTATTTCAGGTCCTTGAAGACAAGCAACTAGGGATCCTTGATCCTTACTTCTCTCTAAGGTTTATCTTATAGTTATCCTTATTATGGTTAGGATCCTAACTTGGACCCTCAGGTATGATCCTTAACTATTTTTAATTCTGTTCATTATTTATTTGAATAACCCCTAAAATTTGACAACTAGACTTGTGATCCTTAAAACATATTGCTTTTTGGGATTCTTTAACTATAGGATATTTGATCATGGATCATGTCCTAAATATTTTCAATATGACTTATTCAAAATTGTTTATTCAATAAGTGTGCATCAAAACAAAGGAGAATTAAAGAAATAAAAGGATAACAACACAAGATAAGCGACAAAAGGTTAAGATTTTATTTATTAACAAAAGACTAACCCTTAAAAGGTTGTCAAAATTACCTACCCCGAGCATCTACCAGCAAAACGTGGCCCGTCCGCTGGGGTAGGTAAAGGGTGTCCATGATAATAAGTTCAAAGATAGTGCAGGAATATAAAGGCGGGAGGATCACAATGGCTTCATCCCCCAAACAGAGGATCCCTCCACCATTTGCAATCCTGCCTATTATCCAAAGGATCATACATGATCCTTAATCCTAAAAACTATTGTTCAGTACAAACCATTAAATTGTTCAACAAAACAACCATCAAACTAAAAAAAAATTGGGCTCCGGCTATGTCTAGAAGTTTCCATCATCGCCCAATCATGCAGCCTAAACCTTCGCTGCGTTACCACCTCCAGCTCCACTTGTTTCACCACCTTCACCCTTGCCTCCAGCCTCGATCGTCAGGATCTCTTCAACCTCCTCAGCCTCTTCATCGTCCAGTTCAACCAGCCTTGCCTTCCAGCCTTCAACATCCCAGGTGCTCTTGTCAAAAGCAGGATCCTGAGCTTCCAAGGCCATTTGCAGCTTGGTCTTATACATTGCTATGGCGGCAGAGATTTTGGCATCTTCGGTGATCTCATGCTTCTCATAGTCAACATTAACCAGCACCTTGGCCGTCTCCTGTTTGGCATCCCGGACTTCCTTTTGAAGATCAGCAATTTTGAGGTCCTTTAGCAATGCAACCTGCTGGAGGTCGGCAATCTTCCTATCCTGATCCTCAACGTGGCCAACATAATCCTCAATCTCAGAGAATTTCTGCAAAAGGGATAAAAGATAAGGTCAGGACTAAGTGATCCTCAAATCAGCAGGATATATCAGCAGGATATGTCAACAGGATATACGAAGCAGAGACAGTGATCCTTACCTCATTGAAGTACTCGAGGAATTGGTGGCGGATCAGAGGTAGACCCTGCAGATCCTCAGCTTCAGAGGCCTTTCTCTTCTTGATTCCCTTTCCTTTGAGGGGTGCCTTGGGGACCGAAGCTGTCGGACTGGTAGGAGCTTTTCTCTTGGAGGATCTGACGGTGGTGAGATCAGTGACATTGAACTTTGAAGCAGACTTGGTGGATTTTCCAGCACCTACACAACCAAAACAAGATAAGTATCTTCACTTAACTTATATTTCACTATTTATTTAAATTTTAAACAAGGATACTTACTTGACATCGTGACAGAGCCTGAGGATACCTCCTGTGAATCTTGGGTTGTTGTCTTGAAAGATCTTGTTTCAGGATCAAGTTTCTTGAAAGCGATGAGTCTCTCTTTAGCAGCAAGAGACAGTCTGAGATGTGAGACGGTGATAGCTGCATAACAAGAAAGCAAAAATATATAAGTGATCCTTACATCAAAAGAAAGTTTTCTGGTGATCCTCCTCAGGATCCTCCACCCTACCATGGGTAGCCCATTTCTTGGGTAGGTCCTTTCCATCCTCAATAGAATCTCTCTTGACGAAAAAGAAACGCCGCTTCCAATTAGCATCGTTCTTGGTGGCTTTGAAGATCGGGTGTTCCTCACCAGGCTTACGTTTAAACAAATAGCGATGAGAACCAAAGGTAGTAAGATCATACAGCTCTCCCAGCTTTGACATTCCTAGGTCTATCCCTTCCTGCTCGATGATCCTTTCAAGGGTGTACAAAACCCTCCAAATCATCGGCATGGCTTGGATATAAGAGATGCCGGTTAGGGAAAAGAAAGATTGGGTAAAGGCTGGGAAAGGATATGTATAGCCTATGGTGAACGGAGTGACAGGGAAAGCAACCCTCTTGTCGGAGATATGATCACTCAGGGCATTGGGATCAAAAGGTCTAAACTCGGTGTTCGCCGGGAAGCAGTGGCGGATCCTATCAATCTGTGCATCATTGAAACAGCAGCGTTCTTTAATGGAATCTTCGATGATCCCCTGGCTTTTCGGAGGGCTGTTTTTCGGGTGATCCTTAGCTGGGGAGTTTCGGAGCAACATCTTTGATGGAATGATGGAAAGAAATGAAAACAGAGCAAGAGAAGGAAGAAGATGAAGAGAGAATACCTGATTATCTTCGGAATGCAGTTATAAAGGGAGTCTCTCTGAAATTTTAAATGCAATCGATCCTATCTCTATCTCCTATTTATAATCATGATTGTGAAGGGTTGTCACTTCTGTGACGTCATGGTTGCAACGGATAGTTCAACAATAACGGCTATATTTACGATAGTTAGTTGCGGATAAGATCAAGAAAACATAACTCGCTCATTTTTACATATCACTCCTTATATTTTGGGGGCAATTGTTAGGGGAGGATTTTCTAACAATTAGTGATCATTACTTGTTATCCTAATTAATGATCCTTACTTCTGTGACAGATAGTGATCCTTAGAAGAGCTTCAGGATCAGGATCATGGATCACCTTAAGGATCCTCATACTAACGATTGTTTGTTTGTGTTTTGTATTACTTCGCAGGAGTAACAAGCTTGACTTGGTCTTGGCAACGTTACTATGGAATATTCCACGGGTATTTCGCACACGTTTGACTGGAAATGGACGTTGTGGAGAACGTGGGAGCTTGGCACAAAAGTCGGATAGTTTGTTATTGTAGCTAACTTCTATTTTTAAAGGGGTGACGAGCTAGAATTAGAACACTTAGCCATTTTCAGCTACACACACTCTCATATAATCGCACTCTTGAAGCTCTCGACGAACACTTATTAGTTTTCACTCATTTTTACACATTTCACCATAGTGATCCTTGTACCTAGCTCGTTACTATCCGAAGTTGTAAACATTTATTGATTTATTTGAGCTTGGTGATCGGTAGTTTCCATCACCCGGGGTTTTTTGTGCCGGAGATCAACTCTTGATCAAGGGCTTTTTCCCCGTATAAATCCTTGTGTCATTTGTGCAATTTACATTGAAGTGATCCTTGTCATTGTTCTACATTTTAAGCATCATACCCTGTAACAGAGAGTTTGGTTGCATTATCCTCATCAGATTTTTTGACCAAAACATCTACCTCTTCCTAGATAATAGCATTCCTTTCAGGTGCAAACTTCCACCTCTTCTGATGTATAGGCTTGAATGACCTGTCAATGCCAAGCTTATGAGTAATTATATCTTTAGATATACATGTCATATCCTCATGCTTCCAGGCAAAGGTAGTTTTTCTCCTCTTAAGGAAATATACTAGTTCTTATTCAATGTTGCTGAGGATCCCTGATCCTATGAAGACTATGGATTCAGGATCATGAGGATCCATAAGGATTTCTTTCACGTCCTGTTCTCTTGCCTCCAAGACATCTCTTGAAGGATGCTTTAATTGCTATTGCTCCCTTGGTCTTGAGGCTGGCTTCGTTAATGACGTGTAACAATTCTTTGCTTCTTGTTGATCACTCTCAATTTTCACCACTCCCCATGGACTAGGAAGTTTACACATTGATGATAGGTAGATGGGACTGCCTTCATGTCGTGTATCCATGGCCTGCCAAGGATAACATTACAACAGGATAAGCAATCTATAACACAAATTTTTTTATAAGAATGAAGTCCTTCAATATAGATGGGGAGTTTGATGCCCCCAATGTATTCTTGGTCTCTCCGCTGAATCCAACAAGAACTGAGGATCTTGGGACAATGTCTGATTCAGGAATGTTCATCTTCTTGAGGACATCAAGCTAAATGATGTTTACTGAGCTTCCTCCATCTATCAGGATCCTGCGAACAAAATGGTTAGAAATAAACAGAGTAATAACAAGACCATAATGATGAGGATCCTGAACATCAACACGATCATCCTCATCAAAAGTTATAATTTTATCCTGTGTGACAGTGGAGGTCCGGATGGGTCTATCTCCATTATCCATCTTGGTTTCCATGGCATGTCTTTTGGCCGCTAAAAAGGATGTACCACAAATGTCTGATCCACCAGATATGAAGTTTATAACCTGTGCATCTGCTGGAGGAGCAGGAGCCTTTTTTGGGATCCTTTCAGGATCCTGGATCCTTGACTTCTTTTGTCCCAAAAGCTCCTTCAAGTGCCCCTTGCTTAACAAGTAACCAATTTCTTTTCTAAGTGCAATACACTCTTCAGTGAGATGTCCGAAATCCTCATGATATGCACACCACTTGGACTTGTCCTTTGTTGCGGCCGGTTTATCACTTTTCCATGGCCATCTTGCTTTCTCACCTAGATTCTGCATTGCAAGAATTAGTTCATTGTTATCGACAGAAAAACAGTATTCATAAATTGGAGGATAGTCCTCAGCATCCTCTTCTTGTTCTATTGCATGCACATTCTAGTTGTCAGACTTGTTGTAGGACTTGAACTTGTTATTCTTAAAGTAGGATCCTTGCTTTTCCTGTTTTGAGGATCCTGCCAATCTCTCCTGGATCCTTTTATCATCCTCTAATCGGATGAATCTAAGGGCCCTGGTTCTCACTTCATCAAGATTCCTGCATGGGGTCATAACAAGATCATCATAGAATAATGAATCCCTAAGCAAACCCATTT
>JARYGA010013789.1:0-39638 GCA_030545235.1 Helianthus tuberosus
ATATACACGTGTGATTTAGTTTACGAAGAATTTTCAATGCCGAGAACCTCGATCAGAGAGTAAAAAAGGCGTAAGGTTCACAATGGTGTAAAAATAAAATGGGATATACCGGGCTAGGATTCGAGTTACAGGAACAAGGGCCAAACCAACCACCCAAGAATGGAATCGTCGAGCGAAAACACTTGACAACCTTCTAGAAGCAGCTTTTCTTGCCACCAGACCTTTCTCCATCACTTAGGAATCTGATGCCGTCACTAAACACATTCCTTAAATTGTAGCCATTTGTTGAGTGTTTTTTTTGGTGTCTAATCCGCATATATATCACCATTGCCCTTAATTTTCTTGACTGTATATCTCTTAAATGTCAACATATACACGTGTGATTTAGTTTACGAAGATTTTTCAATGCCGAGAACCTCGATCAGAGAGTAAAAAAGGCGTAAGGTTCACAATGGTGTAAGATTAAAATGGGATATACTGGGCTAGGATTCGAGTTACAGGAACAAGGGCCAAACCAACCACCCAAGAATGGAATCGTCGAGCGAAAACACTTGACAACCTCCTAGAAGCAGCTTTTCTTACCGCCAGACCTTTCTCCATCAATTAGGAATCTGATGCCGTTACTAAACACATTCCTTAAATTGTAGCCATTTGTTAAGTGTTTTTTTTGGTGTCTAATCCGCATATATATCACCATTGCGCTTGATTTTCTTGACTGTATATCTCTTAAATGTCAACATATACACGTGTGATTTAGTTTACGAAGATTTTTCAATGCCGAGAACCCCGATCAGAGTGTAAAAAAGGCGTAAGGTTCACAATGGTGTAAAAATAAAATGGGATATACAGGCTAGGATTCGAGTTACAGGAACAAGGGCCAAACCAACCACCCAATAATGGAATCGTCGAGCGAAAACACTTGACAACCTCCTAGAAGCAGTTTTTCTTGCCACCAGACCGTTCTCCATCAATTAGGAATCTGATGCCGTCACTAAACAAATTCCTTAAATTGTAGCCATTTGTTGAGTGTTTTTTTTTGGTGTCTAATCCGCATATATATCACCATTGCCCTTGATTTTCTTGACTGTATATCTCTTAAATGTCAACATATACACGTGTGATTTAGTTTACGAAGAATTTTCAATGCCGAGAACCTCGATCAGAGAGTAAAAAAGGCGTAAGGTTCACAATGGTGTAAAAATAAAATGGGATATACCGGGCTAGGATTCGAGTTACAGGAACAAGGGCCAAACCAACCACCCAAGAATGGAATCGTCGAGCGAAAACACTTGACAACCTCCTAGAAGCAGCTTTTCTTGCCACCAGACCTTTCTCCATCACTTAGGAATCTGATGCCGTCACTAAACACATTCCTTAAATTGTAGCCATTTGTTGAGTGTTTTTTTTGGTGTCTAATCCGCATATATATCACCATTGCCCTTAATTTTCTTGACTGTATATCTCTTAAATGTCAACATATACACGTGTGATTTAGTTTACGAAGATTTTTCAATGCCGAGAACCTCGATCAGAGAGTAAAAAAGGCGTAAGGTTCACAATGGTGTAAGATTAAAATGGGATATACTGGGCTAGGATTCGAGTTACAGGAACAAGGGCCAAACCAACCACCCAAGAATGGAATCGTCGAGCGAAAACACTTGACAACCTCCTAGAAGCAGCTTTTCTTACCGCCAGACCTTTCTCCATCAATTAGGAATCTGATGCCGTTACTAAACACATTCCTTAAATTGTAGCCATTTGTTAAGTGTTTTTTTTGGTGTCTAATCCGCATATATATCACCATTGCGCTTGATTTTCTTGACTGTATATCTCTTAAATGTCAACATATACACGTGTGATTTAGTTTACGAAGATTTTTCAATGCCGAGAACCTCGATCAGAGAGTAAAAAAGGCGTAAGGTTCACAATGGTGTAAAAATAAAATGGGATATACAGGCTAGGATTCGAGTTACAGGAACAAGGGCCAAACCAACCACCCAATAATGGAATCGTCGAGCGAAAACACTTGACAACCTCCTAGAAGCAGTTTTTCTTGCCACCAGACCGTTCTCCATCAATTAGGAATCTGATGCCGTCACTAAACAAATTCCTTAAATTGTAGCCATTTGTTGAGTGTTTTTTTTTGGTGTCTAATCCGCATATATATCACCATTGACCTTGATTTTCTTGACTGTATATCTCTTAAATGTCAACAGATACACGTGTGATTTAGTTTACGAAGATTTTTCAATACCGAGAACCTCGATCAGAGAGTAAAAAAGGCGTAAGGTTCACAATGGTGTAAAATTAAAATGGGATATACCGTGCTAGGATTCGAGTTACAGGAACAAGGGCCAAACCAACCACCCAAGAATGGAATCGTCGAGCGAAAACACTTGACAACCTCCTAGAAGCAGCTTTTCTTGCCACCAGACCTTTCTCCATCAATTAGGAATCTGATGCCGTCACTAAACACATTCCTTAAATTGTAGCCATTTGTTGAGTGTTTTTTTGGTGTCTAATCCGCATATATATCACCATTGCCTTGATTTTCTTGACTGTATATCTCTTAAATATCAACATATACACGTGTGATTTAGTTTACGAAGATTTTTCAATGCCGAGAACCTCGATCAGAGAGTAAAAAGGGTGTAAGGTTCACAATGGTGAAAAATTAAAATGGGATATACCGGGCTAGGATTCGAGTTACAGGAACAAGGGCCAAACCAACCACCCAAGAATGGAATCCCCGAGCGAAAACACTTGACAACCTCCTAGAAGCAGCTTTTCTTATCACCAGACCTTTCTCCATCAATTAGGAATCTGATGCCGTCACTAAACACATTCCTTAAATTGTAGCCATTTGTTGAGTGTTTTTTGGTGTCTAATCCGCATATATATCACCATTGCCCTTGATTTTCTTGACTGTATATCTCTTAAATGTCAACATATACACGTGTGATTTAGTTTACGAAGAATTTTCAATGCCGAGAACCTCGATCAGAGAGTAAAAAAGGCGTAAGGTTCACAATGGTGTAAAAATAAAATGGGATATACCGGGCTAGGATTCGAGTTACAGGAACAAGGGCCAAACCAACCACCCAAGAATGGAATCGTCGAGCGAAAACACTTGACAACCTCCTAGAAGCAGCTTTTCTTGCCACCAGACCTTTCTCCATCACTTAGGAATCTGATGCCGTCACTAAACACATTCCTTAAATTGTAGCCATTTGTTGAGTGTTTTTTTTGGTGTCTAATCCGCATATATATCACCATTGCCCTTAATTTTCTTGACTGTATATCTCTTAAATGTCAACATATACACGTGTGATTTAGTTTACGAAGATTTTTCAATGCCGAGAACCTCGATCAGAGAGTAAAAAAGGCGTAAGGTTCACAATGGTGTAAGATTAAAATGGGATATACTGGGCTAGGATTCGAGTTACAGGAACAAGGGCCAAACCAACCACCCAAGAATGGAATCGTCGAGCGAAAACACTTGACAACCTCCTAGAAGCAGCTTTTCTTACCGCCAGACCTTTCTCCATCAATTAGGAATCTGATGCCGTTACTAAACACATTCCTTAAATTGTAGCCATTTGTTAAGTGTTTTTTTTGGTGTCTAATCCGCATATATATCACCATTGCGCTTGATTTTCTTGACTGTATATCTCTTAAATGTCAACATATACACGTGTGATTTAATTTATGAAGATTTTTCAATGCCGAGAACCTCGATCAGAGAGTAAAAAAGGCGTAAGGTTCACAATGGTGTAAAATTAAAATGGGATATACCGGGCTAGGATTCGAGTTACAGGAACAAGGGCCAAACCAACCACCCAAGAATGGAATCGTCGAGCGAAAACACTTGACAACCTCCTAGAAGCAGCTTTTCTTACCACCAGACCTTTCTCCATCAATTAGGAATCTGATGCCGTCACTAAACACATTCCTTAAATTGTAGCCATTTGTTAAGTGTTTTTTTTTGTGTCTAATCCGCATATATATCACCATTTCCCTTGATTTTCTTCACTGTATATCTCTTAAATGTCAACATATACACGTGTGATTTAGTTTACGAAGATTTTTCAATGCCGAGAACCTCGATCAGAGAGTAAAAAAGGCGTAAGGTTCACAATGGTGTAAAATTAAAATGGGATATACCGGGCTAGGATTCTAGTTACAGGAACAAGGGCCAAACCAACCACCCAAGAATGGAATCGTCGAGCGAAAACACTTGACAACCTCCTAGAAGCGGCTTTTCTTGCCACCAGACCTTTCTCCATCAATTAGCAATCTGATGCCGTCACTAAACACATTCCTTAAAATGTAGCCATTTGTTAAGTGTTTTTTTTGGTGTCTAATACGCATATATATCACCATTACCCTTGATTTTTTGACTGTATATCTCTTAAATATCAACATATACACGTGTGATTTAGTTTACGAAGATTTTTCAATGCCGAGAACCTCGATCAGAGAGTAAAAAAGGCGCAAGATTCACAATGGTGTAAGATTAAAATGGGATAAACCGGGCTAGGATTCGTGTTACAGGAACAAGGGCCAAACCAACCGCGCAAGAATGGAATCGTCGAGCGAAAACACTTGACGACCTCCTAGAAGCAGCTTTTCTTACCACCAGACCTTTCTCCATCAATTAGGAATCTGATGCCGTCACTAAACACATTCCTTAAATTGTAGCCATTTGTTGAGTGATTTTTTTTTGGTGTCTAATCCGCATATATATCACCATTGCCCTTGATTTTCTTGACTGTATATCTCTTAAATATCAACATATACACGTATGATTTAGTTTACGAAGATTTTACAATACCGAGAACCTCGATCAGAGAGTGAAAAAGGCGTAAGGTTCACAATGGTGTAAAATTAAAATGAGATATACCGGGCTAAGATTCGAGTTACAGGAACAAGGGCCAAACCAACCACCCAAGAATGGAATCGTCGAGCGAAAACACTTGACAACCTCCTAGAAGCAGCTTTTCTTGCCACCAGACCTTTCTCCATGAATTAGGAATCTGATGCCGTCACTAAACACATTCCTTTAATTGTAGCCATTTGTTGAGTGTTTTTTCTTTTGGTGTCTAATCCGCATATATATCACCATTGCCCTTGATTTTCTTGACTGTATATCTCTTAAATGTCAACATATACACGTGTGATTTAGTTTACGAAGATTTTTCAATGCCGAGAACCTCGATCAGAGAGTAAAAAAGGCGTAAGGTTCACAATGGTGTAAAATTAAAATGGGATATACCGGGCTAGGATTCGAGTTACAGGAACAAGTGCCAAACCAACCACCCAAGAATGGAATCGTCGAGCGAAAACACTTGACAACCTCCTAGAAGCAGCTCTTCTTTCCACCAGACCTTTCTCCATCAATTAGGAATCTGATGCCGTCACTAAACACATTCCTTAAATTGTAGCCATTAGTTAAGTGTTTTTTTTGGTGTCTAATCCGCATATATATCATCATTGCCCTTGATTTTCTTGACTGTATATCTCTTAAATGTCAACATAAACACGTGTGATTTAGTTTACGAAGATTTTTCAATGCCGAGAACCTCGATCGAAGAGTAAAAAAGGCGTAAGGTTCACAATGGTGTAAAATTAAAATGGGATATACCGGGCTAGGATTCGAGTTACAGGAACAAGGGCCAAACCAACCACCCAAGAATGGAATCGTCGAGCGAAAATACTTGACAACCGCCTAGAAGCAGCTTTTCTTGCCACCAGACCTTTCTCCATCAATTAGGAATCTGATGCCGTCACTAAACACATTCCTTAAATTGTAGCCATTTGTTAAGTGTTTTTTTTGTGTCTAATCCGCATATATATATCACCATTGCCCTTGATTTTCTAGACTGTATATCTCTAAAATATCAACATATACACGTGTGATTTAGTTTACGAAGATTTTTCAATGCCGAGAACCTCGATCAGAGAGTAACAAAGGCGTAAGGTTCACAATGGTGTAAGATTAAAATGGGATATACTGGGCTAGGATTCGAGTTACAGGAACAAGGGCCAAACCAACCACCCAAGAATGGAATCGTCGAGCGAAAACACTTGACAACCTCCTAGAAGCAGCTTTTCTTACCGCCAGACATTTCTCCATCAATTAGGAATCTGATGCCGTCACTAAACACATTCCTTAAATTGTAGCCATTTGTTAAGTGTTTTTTTGGTGTCTAATCCGCATATATATCACCATTGCGCTTGATTTTCTTGACTGTATATCTCTTAAATGTCAACATATACACGTGTGATTTAATTTACGAAGATTTTTCAATGCCGAGAACCTCGATCAGAGAGTAAAAACGGCGTAAGGTTCACAATGGTGTAAAATTAAAATGGGATATACCGGGCTAGGATTCGAGTTACAGGAACAAGGGCCAAACCAACCACCCAAGAATGGAATCGTCGAGCGAAAACACTTGACAACCTCCTAGAAGCAGCTTTTCTTACCACCAGACCTTTCTCCATCAATTAGGAATCTGATGCCGTCACTAAACACATTCCTTAAATTGTAGCCATTTGTTAAGTTTTTTTTTTGTGTCTAATCCGCATATATATCACCATTGCCCTTGATTTTCTTCACTATATATCTCTTAAATGTCAACATATACACGTGTGATTTAGTTTACGAAGATTTTTCAATGCCGAGAACCTCGATCAGAGAGTAAAAAAGGCGTAAGGTTCACAATGGTGTAAAATTAAAATGGGATATACCGGGCTAGGATTCGAGTTACAGGAACAAGGGCCAAACCAACCACCCAAGAATGGAATCGTCGAGCGAAAACACTTGACAACCTCCTAGTAACAGCTTTTCTTTCCACCAGACCTTTCTCCATCAATTAGGAATCTGATGCCGTCACTAAACACATTCCTTAAATTGTAGCCATTAGTTAAGTGTTTTTTTTGGTGTCTAATCCGCATATATATCATCATTGCCCTTGATTTTCTTGACTATATATCTCTTAAATGTCAACATAGACACGTGTGATTTAGTTTACGAAGATTTTTCAATGCCGAGAACCTCGATCAGAGAGTAAAAAAGGCGTAAGGTTCACAATGGTGTAAAATTAAAATGGGATATACCGGGCTAGGATTCTAGTTACAGGAACAAGGGCCAAACCAACCACCCAAGAATGGAATCGTCGAGCGAAAACACTTGACAACCTCCTAGAAGCAGCTTTTCTTACCACCAGACCTTTCTCCATCAATTAGGAATCTGATGCCGTCACTAAACACATTCCTTAAATTGTAGCCATTTGTTAAGTTTTTTTTTGTGTCTAATCCGCATATATATCACCATTGCCCTTGATTTTCTTCACTATATATCTCTTAAATGTCAACATATACACGTGTGATTTAGTTTACGAAGATTTTTCAATGCCGAGAACCTCGATCAGAGAGTAAAAAAGGCGTAAGGTTCACAATGGTGTAAAATTAAAATGGGATATACCGGGCTAGGATTCTAGTTACAGGAACAAGGGCCAAACCAACCACCCAAGAATGGAATCGTCGAGCGAAAACACTTGACAACCTCCTAGAAGCGGCTTTTCTTGCCACCAGACCTTTCTCCATCAATTAGCAATCTGATGCCGTCACTAAACACATTCCTTAAAATGTAGCCATTTGTTAAGTGTTTTTTTTGGTGTCTAATACGCATATATATCACCATTACCCTTGATTTTTTGACTGTATATCTCTTAAATATCAACATATACACGTGTGATTTAGTTTACGAAGATTTTTCAATGCCGAGAACCTCGATCAGAGAGTAAAAAAGGCGTAAGGTTCACAATGGTGTAAAATTAAAATGGGATATACCGGGCTAGGATTCGAGTTACAGGAACAAGGGCCAAACCAACCACCCAAGAATGGAATCGTCGAGCGAAAACACTTGACAACCTCCTAGAAGCAGCTTTTCTTTCCACCAGACCTTTCTCCATCAATTAGGAATCTGATGCCGTCACTAAACACATTCCTTAAATTGTAGCCATTAGTTAAGTGTTTTTTTTGGTGTCTAATCCGCATATATATCATCATTGCCCTTGATTTTCTTGACTGTATATCTCTTAAATGTCAACATAAACACGTGTGATTTAGTTTACGAAGATTTTTCAATGCCGAGAACCTCGATCGAAGAGTAAAAAAGGCGTAACGTTCACAATGGTGTAAAATTAAAATGGGATATACCGGGCTAGGATTCGAGTTACAGGAACAAGGGCCAAACCAACCACCCAAGAATGGAATCGTCGAGCGAAAATACTTGACAACCTCCTAGAAGCAGCTTTTCTTGCCACCAGACCTTTCTCCATCAATTAGGAATCTGATGCCGTCACTAAACACATTCCTTAAATTGTAGCCATTTGTTAAGTGTTTTTTTTGTGTCTAATCCGCATATATATCACCATTGCCCTTGATTTTCTAGACTGTATATCTCTAAAATATCAACATATACACGTGTGATTTAGTTTACGAAGATTTTTCAATGCCGAGAACCTCGATCAGAGAGTAACAAAGGCGTAAGGTTCACAATGGTGTAAGATTAAAATGGGATATACTGGGCTAGGATTCGAGTTACAGGAACAAGGGCCAAACCAACCACCCAAGAATGGAATCGTCGAGCGAAAACACTTGACAACCTCCTAGAAGCAGCTTTTCTTACCGCCAGACATTTCTCCATCAATTAGGAATCTGATGCCGTCACTAAACACATTCCTTAAATTGTAGCCATTTGTTAAGTGTTTTTTTTGGTGTCTAATCCGCATATATATCACCATTGCGCTTGATTTTCTTGACTGTATATCTCTTAAATGTCAACATATACACGTGTGATTTAGTTTACGAAGATTTTTCAATGCCAAGAACCTCGATCAGAGAGTAAAAAAGGCGTAAGGTTCACAATGGTGTAAAATTAAAATGGGATATACCGGGCTAGGATTCTAGTTACAGGAACAAGGGCCAAACCAACCACCCAAGAATGGAATCGTCGAGCGAAAACACTTGACAACCTCCTAGAAGCGGCTTTTCTTGCCACCAGACCTTTCTCCATCAATTAGCAATCTGATGCCGTCACTAAACACATTCCTTAAAATGTAGCCATTTGTTAAGTGTTTTTTTTGGTGTCTAATACGCATATATATCACCATTACCCTTGATTTTTTGACTGTATATCTCTTAAATATCAACATATACACGTGTGATTTAGTTTACGAAGATTTTTCAATGCCGAGAACCTCGATCAGAGAGTAAAAAAGGCGCAAGATTCACAATGGTGTAAGATTAAAATGGGATAAACCGGGCTAGGATTCGTGTTACAGGAACAAGGGCCAAACCAACCGCGCAAGAATGGAATCGTCGAGCGAAAACACTTGACAACCTCCTAGAAGCAGCTTTTCTTACCACCAGACCTTTCTCCATCAATTAGGAATCTGATGCCGTCACTAAACACATTCCTTAAATTGTAGCCATTTGTTGAGTGATTTTTTTTTGGTGTCTAATCCGCATATATATCAACATTGCCCTTGATTTTCTTGACTGTATATCTCTTAAATATCAACATATACACGTATGATTTAGTTTACGAAGATTTTACAATACCGAGAACCTCGATCAGAGAGTGAAAAAGGCGTAAGGTTCACAATGGTGTAAAATTAAAATGGGATATACCGGGCTAAGATTCGAGTTACAGGAACAAGGGCCAAACCAACCACCCAAGAATGGAATCGTCGAGTGAAAACACTTGACAACCTCCTAGAAGCAGCTTTTCTTGCCACCAGACCTTTCTCCATGAATTAGGAATCTGATGCCGTCACTAAACACATTCCTTTAATTGTAGCCATTTGTTGAGTGTTTTTTCTTTTGGTGTCTAATCCGCATATATATCACCATTGCCCTTGATTTTCTTGACTGTATATCTCTTAAATGTCAACATATACACGTGTGATTTAGTTTACGAAGATTTTTCAATGCCGAGAACCTCGATCAGAGAGTAAAAAAGGCGTAAGGTTCACAATGGTGTAAAATTAAAATGGGATATACCGGGCTAGGATTTGAGTTACAGGAACAAGGGCCAAACCAACCACCCAAGAATGGAATCGTCGAGCGAAAACACTTGAAAACCTCCTAGAAGCAGCTTTTCTTTCCACCAGACCTTTCTCCATCAATTAGGAATCTGATGCCGTCACTAAACACATTCCTTAAATTGTAGCCATTTGTTAAGTGTTTTTTTTGTGTCTAATCCGCATATATATCATCATTGCCCTTGATTTTCTTGACTGTATATCTCTTAAATGTCAACATATACACGTGTGATTTAGTTTACGAAGATTTTTCAATGCCGAGAACCTCGATCGAAGAGTAAAAAAGGCGTAAGGTTCACAATGGTGTAAAATTAAAATGGGATATACCGGGCTAGGATTCGAGTTACAGGAACAAGGGCCAAACCAACCACCCAAGAATGGAATCGTCGAGCGAAAATACTTGACAACCTCCTAGAAGCAGCTTTTCTTGCCACCAGACCTTTCTCCATCAATTAGGAATCTGATGCCGTCACTAAACACATTCCTTAAATTGTAGCCATTTGTTAAGTGTTTTTTTTTGTGTCTAATCCGCATATATATCACCATTGCCCTTGATTTTCTAGACTGTATATCTCTAAAATATCAACATATACACGTGTGATTTAGTTTACGAACATTTTTCAATGCCGAGAACCTCGATCAGAGAGTAAAAAGGCGTAAGGTTCACAATGGTGTAAGATTAAAATGGGATATACCGGGCTAGGATTCGTGTTACAGGAACAAGGGCCAAACCAACCACCCAAGAATGGAATCGTCGAGCGAAAACACTTGATAACCTCCTAGAAGCAGCTTTTCTTACCACCATACCTTTCTCCATCAATTAGGAATCTGATGCAGTCACTAAACACATTCCTTAAATTGTAGCCATTTGTTGAGTGATTTTTTTTTTGTGTCTAATCCGCATATATATCACCATTGCCCTTGATTTTCTTGACTGTATATCTCTTAAATATCAACATATACACGTGTGATTTAGTTTACGAAGATTTTTCAATACCGAGAACCTCAATCAGAATGTGAAACAGGCGTAAGGTTCACAATGGTGTAAAATTAAAATGGGATATAACGGGCAAGGATTCGAGTTACAGGAACAAGTGCCAAACCAACCACCCAAGAATGGAATCGTCAAGCGAAAACACTTGACAACCTCCTAGAAGCAGCTTTTCTTGCCACCAAACCTTTCTTCATCAATTAGGAATCTGATGCCGTCACTAAACACAATCCTTAAATTGTTGCCATTTGTTGATTGTTTTTTCTTTTGGTGTCTAATCCGCATATATATCACCATTGCCCTTGATTTTCTTGTCTGTATATCTCTAAAATGTCAACATATACACGTGTGATTTAGTTTACGAAGAATTTTCAATGCCGAGAACCTCGATCAGAGAGTAAAAAAGGCGTAAGGTTCACAATGGTGTAAAATTAAAATGGGATATATCGGGCTAGGATTCGAGTTACTGGAACAAGGGCCAAACCAACCACCCAAGAATGGAATCGTCGAGCGAAAACACTTGACAACCTTCTAGAAGCAGCTTTTCTTTCCACCAGACCTTTCTCCATCAATTAGGAATCTGATGCCGTCACTAAACACATTCCTTAAATTGTAGCCATTTGTTGAGTGTTTTTTCTTTTGGTGTCTAATCCGCATATATATCACCATTGCCCTTGATTTTCTTGACTGTATATCTCTTAAATGTCAACATATACACGTGTGATTTAGTTTACGAAGATTTTTCAATGCCGAGAACCTCGATCAGAGAGTAAAAAAGGCGTAAGGTTCACAATGGTGTAAAATTAAAATGGGATATACCGGGCTAGGATTCGAGTTACAGGAACAAGGGCCAAACCAACCACCCAAGAATGGAATCGTCGAGCAAAAACACTTGACAACCTCCAAGAAGCAGCTTTTCTTACCACCAGACCTTTCTCCATCAATTAGGAATCTGATGCCGTCACTACACACATTTCTTAAATTGTAGCCATTTGTTGAGTGTTTTTTTGGTGTCTAATCCACATATATATCCCCATTGCCCTTGATTTTCTTGACTGTATATCTCTTAAATATCAACATATACACGTGTGATTTAGTTTACGAAGATTTTTCAATACCGAGAACCTCAATCAGAAAGTGAAACAGGCGTAAGGTTCACAATGGTGTAAAATTAAAATGGGATATAACGGGCTAGGATTCGAGTTACAGGAACAAGTGCCAAACCAACCACCCAAGAATGGAATCGTCAAGCGAAAACACTTGACAACCTCCTAGAAGCAGCTTTTCTTGCCACCAAACCTTTCTCCATCAATTAGGAATCTGATGCCGTCACTAAACACAATCCTTAAATTGTTGCCATTTGTTGATTGTTTTTTCTTTTGGTGTCTAATCCGCATATATATCACCATTGCCCTTGATTTTCTTGACTGTATATCTCTTAAATGTCAACATATACACGTGTGATTTAGTTTACGAAGATTTTTCAATGCCGAGAACCTCGATCAGAGAGTAAAAAAGGCGTAAGGTTCACAATGGTGTAAAATTAAAATGGGATATACCGGGCTAGGATTCGGGTTACTGGAACAAGGGCCAAACCAACCACCCAAGAATGGAATCGTCGAGCGAAAACACTTGACAACCTCCTAGAAGCAGCTTTTCTTGCCACCAGACCTTTCTCCATCAATTAGGAATCTGATGCCGTCACTAAACACGTTCCTTAAATTGTAGCCTTTTGTTGAGTGTTTTTTTTGTGTCCAATCCGCATATATATCACCATTGCCCTTGATTTTCTTGACTGTATATCTCTTAAATGTCAACATATACACGTGTGATTTAGTTTACGAAGATTTTTCAATGCCGAGAACCTCGATCAGAGAGTAAAAAAGGCGTAAGGTTCACAATGGTGTAAAATTAAAATGGGATATACCGGGCTAGGATTCGAGTTACAGGAACAAGAACCAAACCAACCACCCAAGAATGGAATCGTCGAGCGAAAACACTTGACAACCTCCAAGAAGCAGCTTTTCTTATCACCAGACCTTTCTCCATAAATTAGGAATCTGATGCCGTCACTACACACATTTCTTAAATTGTAGCCATTTGTTGAGCGTTTTTTTTGGTGTCTAATCCACATATATATCACCATTGCCCTTGATTTTCTTGACTGTATATCTCTTAAATATCAACATATACACGTGTGATTTAGTTTACGAAGATTTTTCAATGTCGAGAACCTCGATCAGAGAGTAAAAAAGGCGTAAGGTTCACAATGGTGTAAAATTAAAATGGGATATACCGGGCTAGGATTCGAGTTACAGGAACAAGGGCCAAACCAACTACCCAAGAATGGAATCGTCGAGCGAAAACACTTGACAACCTCCTAGAAGCAGCTTTTCTTGCCACCAGACCTTTCTCCATCAATTAGGAATTTGATGCCGTCACTAAACACATTCCTTAAATTGTAGCCATTTGTTGAGTGTTTTTTTTTTGTGTCTAATCCGCATATATGTCACCATTGCCCTTGAGTTTCTTGACTGTATAGCTCTTAAATGTCAACATATACACGTGTGATTTAGTTTACGAAGATTTTTCAATGCCGAGAACCTCGATCAGAGAGTAAAAAAGACGTAAGGTTCACAATGGTGTAAGATTGAAATGGGATATACCGGGCTAGGATTCGAGTTATTGGAACAAGGGCCAAACCAACCACCCAAGAATGGAATCGTCGAGCGAAAACACTTGACAACCTCCTAGAAGCAGCTTTTGTTGCCACCAGACCTTTCTCCATCAATTAGGAATCTGATGCCGTCACTAAACACATTCCTTAAATTTTAGCCATTTGTTGAGTGTTTTTTTTGGTGTCTAATCCGCATATATATCACCATTGCCCTTGATTTTCTTGACTGTATATCTCTTAAATGTCAACATATACACGTGTGATTTAGTTTACGAAGATTTTTCAATGCCGAGAACCTCGATCAGAGAGTAAAAAAGGCGTAAGGTTCACAATGGTGTAAAATTATAATGGGATATACCGGGCTAGGATTCGAGTTACAGGAACAAGGGTCAAACCAACCACCCAAGAATGGAATCGTCGAGCGAAAACACTTGACAACCTCCTAGAAGTAGCTTTTCTTGCCACCAGACCTTTCTCCATCAATTAGGAATCTGATGCCGTCACTAAACACATTTATTAAATTGTAGCCATTTGTTGAGTTTTTTTTTGGTGTCTAATCCGCATATATATCACCATTGCCCTTGATTTTCTTGACTGTATATCTCTTAAATGTCAACATATACACGTGTGATTTAGTTTACGAAGATTTTTCAATGCCGAGAACCTCGATCAGAGAGTAAAAAAGGCGTAAGGTTCACAATGGTGTAAAATTAAAATGGGATATACCGGGCTAGGATTCGAGTTACAGGAACAAGGGCCAAACCAACCACCCAAGAATGGAATCGTCGACCGAAAACACTTGACAACCTCCTAGAAGCAGCTTTTCTTACCACCAGACCTTTCTCCATCAATTAGGAATTTGATGCCGTCACTAAACACATTCCTTAAATTGTAGCCATTTGTTGAGTGTTTTTTTTTTGTGTCTAATCCGCATATATATCACCATTGCCCTTGATTTTCTTGACTGTATAGCTCTTAAATGTCAACATATACACGTGTGATTTAGTTTACGAAGATTTTTCAATGCCGAGAACCTCGATCAGAGAGTAAAAAAGACGTAAGGTTCACAATGGTGTAAGATTGAAATGGGATATACCGGGCTAGGATTCGAGTTATAGGAACAAGGGCCAAACCAACCACCCAAGAATGGAATCGTCGAGCGAAAACACTTGACAACCTCCTAGAAGCAGCTTTTGTTGCCACCAGACCTTTCTCCATCAATTAGGAATCTGATGCCGTCACTAAACACATTCCTTAAATTGTAGCCATTTGTTAAGTGTTTTTTTTTGTGTCTAATCCGCATATATATCACCATTGCCCTTGATTTTCTTGACTGTATATCTCTTAAATGTCAACATATACACGTGTGATTTAGTTTACGAAGATTTTTCAATGCCGAGAACCTCGATCAGAGAGTAAAAAAGGCGTAAGGTTCACAATGGTGTAAAATTAAATGGGATATACCGGGCTAGTATTTGAGTTAGTGGAACAAGGGCCAAACCAACCACTCAAGAATGGAATCGTCGAGCGAAAATACTTGACAACCTCCTAGAAGCAGCTTTTCTTGCCACCAGACCTTTCTCCATCAATTAGGAATCTGATGCCGTTACTAAACACATTCCTTAAATTGTAGCCATTTGTTGAGTGTTTTTTTTGGTGTCTAATCCGCATATATATCACCATTGCCCTTGATTTTCTTGACTGTATATCTCTTAAATATCAACATATACACGTGTGATTTAGTTTACGAAGATTTTTCAACGCCGAGAACCTCGATCAGAGAGTAAAAAAGGCGTAAGGTTCACAATGGTGTAAGATTAAAATAGGATATACCGGGCTAGGATTCGAGTTACAGGAACAAGGGCCAAACCAACCACCCAAGAATGGAATCGTCGAGCGAAAACACTTGACAACCTCCTAGAAGCAGCTTTTCTTACCACCAGACCTTTCTCCATCAATTAGAAATCTGATGCCGTCACTAAACACATTCCTTAAATTGTTGCCATTTGTTGATTGTTTTTTCTTTTGGTGTCTAATCCGCATATATATCACCATTGCCCTTGATTTTCTTGACTGTATATCTCTTAAAAGTCAACATATACACGTGTGATTTAGTTTTCGAAGATTTTTCAATGCCGGGAACCTCCATCAGAGAGTAAAAAAGGCGTAAGATTCCCAATGGTGTAAAATTAAAATGGGATATACCGGGCTAGGATTCGAGTTACTGGAACAAGGGCCAAAACAACCACCCAAGAATGGAATCGTCGAGCGAAAACACTTGACAACCTCCTAGAAGCAGCTTTTCTTGCCACCAGACCTTTCTCCATCAATTAGGAATCTGATGCCGTCACTAAACACATTCCTTAAATTGTAGCCATTTGTTGAGTGTTTTTTTTTTGTGTCTAATCCACATATATATCACCATTGCCCTTGATTTTCTTGACTGTATATCTCTTAAATGTCAACATATACACGTGTGATTTAGTTTACGAAGATTTTTCAATGCCGAGAACCTCGATCAGAGAGTAAAAAAGGCGTAAGGTTCACAATGGTGTAAAATTAAAATGGGATATACCGGGCTACGATTCGAGTTACAGGAACAAGAACCAAACCAACCACCCAAGAATGGAATCGACGAGCGAAAACACTTGACAACCTCCTAGAAGCAGCTTTTCTTACCACCAGACCTTTCTCCATCAATTAGGAATCTGATGCCGTCACTACACACATTTCTTAAATTGTAGCCATTTGTTGAGTGTTTTTTTTTTGGTGTCTAATCCACATATATATCACCATTGCCCTTGATTTTCTTGACTGTATATCTCTTAAATATCAACATATACACGTGTGATTTAGTTTACGAAGATTTTTCAATGTCGAGAACCTCGATCAGAGAGTATAAAAGGCGTAAGGTTCACAATGGTGTAAAATTAAAATGGGATATACCGGGCTAGGATTCGAGTTACAGGAACAAGGGCCAAACCAACCACCCAAGAATGGAATCGTCGAGCGAAAACACTTAACAACCTCCTAGAAGCAGCTTTTCTTGCCACCAGACCTTTCTCCATCAATTAGGAATTTGATGCCGTCACTAAACACATTCCTTAAATTGTAGCCATTTGTTGAGTGTTTTTTTTTTTTGTCTCTAATCCGCATATATATCACCATTGCCCTTGATTTTCTTGACTGTATAGCTCTTAAATGTCAACATATACACGTGTGATTTAGTTTACGAATATTTTTCAATGCCGAGAACCTCGATCAGAGAGTAAAAAAGACGTAAGGTTCACAATGGTGTAAAATTAAAATGGGATATACCGGGCTACGATTCGAGTTACAGGAACAAGAACCAAACCAACCACCCAAGAATGGAATCGTCGAGCGAAAACACTTGACAACCTCCAAGAAGCAGCTTTTCTTACCACCAGACCTTTCTCCATCAATTAGGAATCTGATGCCGTCACTACACACATTTCTTAAATTGTAGTCATTTGTTGAGTGTTTTTTTTTGGTGTCTAATCCACATATATATCACCATTGCCCTTGATTTTCTTGACTGTATAGCTCTTAAATATCAACATATACACGTGTGATTTAGTTTACGAAGATTTTTCAATGTCGAGAACCTCGATCAGAGAGTATAAAAGGCGTAAGGTTCACAATGGTGTAAAATTAAAATGGGATATACCGGGCTAGGATTCGAGTTACAGGAACAAGGGCCAAACCAACCACCCAAGAATGGAATCGTCGAGCGAAAACACTTGACAACCTCCTAGAAGCAGCTTTTCTTGCCACCAGACCTTTCTCCATCAATTAGGAATTTGATGCCGTCACTAAACACATTCCTTAAATTGTAGCCATTTGTTGAGTGTTTTTTTTTGTCTCTAATCCGCATATATATCACCATTGCCCTTGATTTTCTTGACTGTATAGCTCTTAAATGTCAACATATACACGTGTGATTTAGTTTACGAAGATTTTTCAATGCCGAGAACCTCGATCAGAGAGTAAAAAAGACGTAAGGTTCACAATGGTGTAAGATTGAAATGGGATATACCGGGCTAGAATTCGAGTTATAGGAACAAGGGCCAAACCAACCACCCAAGAATGGAATCGTCGAGCGAAAACACTTGACAACCTCCTAGAAGCAGCTTTTCTTGCCACCAGACCTTTCTCCATCAATTAGGAATCTGATGCCGTCACTAAACACATTCCTTAAATTGTAGCCATTTGTTGAGTGTTTTTTTTGGTGTCTAATCCGCATATATATCACCATTGCCCTTGATTTTCTTGACTGTATATCTCTTAAATGTCAACATATACACGTGTGATTTAGTTTACGAAGATTTTTCAATGCCGAGAACCTCGATCAGAGAGTAAAAAAGGCGTAAGGTTCACAATGGTGTAAAATTAAAATGGGATATACCGGGCTACGATTCGAGTTACAGGAACAAGAACCAAACCAACCACCCAAGAATGGAATCGTCGAGCGAAAACACTTGACAACCTCCAAGAAGCAGCTTTTCTTACCACCAGACCTTTCTCCATCAATTAGGAATCTGATGCCGTCACTACACACATTTCTTAAATTGTAGCCATTTGTTGAGTGTTTTTTTTTTGGTGTCTAATCCGCATATATATCACCATTGCCCTTGATTTTCTTGACTGTATATCTCTTAAATATCAACATATACACGTGTGATTTAGTTTACGAAGATTTTTCAATGTCGAGAACCTCGATCAGAGAGTATAAAAGGCGTAAGGTTCACAATGGTGTAAAATTAAAATGGGATATACCGGGCTAGGATTCGAGTTAGTGGAACAAGGGCCAAACCAACCACCCAAGAATGGAATCGTCGAGCGAAAACACTTGACAACCTCCTAGAAGCAGCTTTTCTTGCCACCAGATCTTTCTCCATCAATTAGGAATCTGATGCCGTTACTAAACACATTCCTTAAATTGTAGCCATTTGTTGAGTGTTTTTTTTGGTGTCTAATCCGCATATATATCACCATCGCCCTTGATTTTCTTGACTGTATATCTCTTAAATATCAACATATACACGTGTGATTTAGTTTACGAAGATTTTTCAATGCCGAGAACCTCGATCAGAGAGTAAAAAAGGCGTAAGGTTCACAATGGTGTAAGATTAAAATAGGATATACCGGGCTAGGATTCGAGTTACAGGAACAAGGGCCAAACCAACCACCCAAAAATGGAATCGTCGATCGAAAACACTTGACAACCTCCTAGAAGCAGCTTTTCTTGCCACCAGACCTTTCTCCATCGATTAGGAATCTGATGCCGTCACTAAACACATTCCTTAAATTGTAGCCATTTGTTGAGTGTTTTTTTTGGTGTCTAATCCGCAAATATATCACCATTTCCCTTGATTTTCTTGACTGTATATCTCTTAAATGTCAACATATACACGTGTGATTTAGTTTACGAAGATTTTTCAATGCCGAGAACCTCGATCAGAGAGTAAAAAAGGCGTAAGGTTCACAATGGTGAAAAATTAAAATGGGATATACCGGGCTAGGATTCGAGTTACAGGAACAAGGGCCAAACCAACCATCCAAGAATGGAATCGTCGAGCGAAAACACTTGACAGTCTCCTAGAAGCAGCTTTTCTTGCCACCAGACCTTTTTCCATCAATTAGGAATCTGATGTCATCACTAAACACATTTCTTAAATTGTAGCCATTTGTTGAGTTTTTTTTTCGGTGTCTAATCCGCATATATATCACCATTGCCCTTGATTTTCTTGACTGTATATCTCTTAAATGTCAACATATACACGTGTGATTTAGTTTACGAAGATTTTTCAATGCCGAGAACCTCGATCAGAGAGTAAAAAAGGCGTAAGGTTCACAATGGTGTAAGATTAAAATGGTATATACCGGGCGAGGATTCGAGTTACAGGAACAAGGGCCAAACCAACCACCCAAGAATGGAATCGTCGAGCGAAAACACTTGACAACCTCCTAGAAGCAGCTTTTCTTACCACCAGACCTTTCTCCATCAATTAGGAATCTGATGCCGTCACTAAACACATTCCTTAAATTGTAGCCATTTGTTGAGTGATTTTTTTTTTGGTGTCTAATCCGCATATATATCACCATTGCCCTTGATTTTCTTGACTGTATATCTCTTAAATAACAACATATACACGTGTGATTTAGTTTACGAAGATTTTTCAATGCCGAGAACCTCGATCAGAGAGTGAAAAAGGCGTAAGGTTCACAATGGTGTAAAATTAAAATGGGATATACCGGGCTAGGATTCGAGTTAAAGGAACAAGGGCCAAACCAACCACCCAAGAATGGAATCGTCGAGCGAAAACACTTGACAACCTCCTAGAAGCAGCTTTCGTTGCCCCCAGACCTTTCTCCATCAATTACGAATCTGATGCCGTCACTAAACACATTCCTTAAATTGTAGCCATTTGTTGAGTGTTTTTTTTTTGTGTCTAATCCGCATATATATCACCATTGCCCTTGATTTTCTTGACTGTATATCTCTTAAATGTCGACATATACACGTGTGATTTAGTTTACGAAGATTTTTCAATGCCGAGAACCTCGATCAGAGAGTAAAAAAGGCGTAAGGTTCATAATGGTGTAAAATTAAAATGGGATATACCGGGATAGGATTCGAGTTACAGGAACAAGGGCCAAACCAACCACCCAAGAATGGAATCGTCGAGCGAAAACACTTGACAACCTCCTAGAAGCAGCTTTTCTTGCCACCAGACCTTTCTCAATCAATTAGGAATCTGATGCCGTCACTAAACACATTCCTTAAATTGTAGCCATTTGTTGACTGATTTTTTTTGGGTGTCTAATCCGCATATATATCACCATTGCCCTTGATTTTCTTGACTGTATATCTCTTAAATGTCAACATATACACGTGTGATTTAGTTTACGAAGATTTTTCAATGCCGAGAACCTTGATCAGAGAGTAAAAAAGGCGTAAGGTTCACAATGGTGTAAGATTAAAATGGGATATACCGGGCTAGGATTCGAGTTACAGGAACAAGGGCCAAACCAACCACCCAAGAATGGAATCGTCGAGCGAAAACACTTGACAACCTCCTAGAAGCAGCTTTTCTTGCCACCAGACCTTTCTCCATCAATTAGGAATCTGATGCCGTCACTAAACACATTCCTTAAATTGTAGCCATTTGTTGAGTGTTTTTTTTGTTGGTGTCTAATCCGCATATATATCATCATTTCCCTTGATTTTCTTGACTGTATATCTCTTAAATGTCAACATATACACGTGTGATTTAGTTTACAAAGATTTTTCAATGCCGAGAACCTCGATCAGAGAGTAAAAAAGGCGTAAGGTTCACAATGGTGTAAAATTAAAACGGGATATACCGGGCTAGGATTCGAGTTACAGGAACAAGGGCCAAACCAACCACCCAAGAATGGAATCGTCGAGCGAAAACACTTGACAACCTCCTAGAAGCAGCTTTTCTTGCCACCAGACCTTTCTCCATCAATTAGGAATCTGATGCTGTCACTAAACACATTCCTTAAATTGTAGCCATTTGTTGAGTGTTTTTTTTTTGTGTCTAATCCGCATATATATCACCACTGCCCTTGATTTTCTTGATTGTATATCTCTTAAATGTCAACATATACACGTGTGATTTAGTTTACGAAGATTTTTCAATGCCGAGAACCTCGATCAGAGAGTAAAAAAGGCGTAAGGTTCACAATGGTGTAAAATTAAAATGGGATATACCGGGCTAGGATTCGAGTTACAGGAACAAGGGCCAAACCAACCACCCAAGAATGGAATCGTCGATCGAAAACACTTGACAACCTCCTAGAAGCAGCTTTTCTTGCCACCAGACCTTTCTCCATCGATTAGGAATCTGATGCCGTCACTAAACACATTCCTTAAATTGTAGCCATTTGTTGAGTGTTTTTTTTGGTGTCTAATCCGCAAATATATCACCATTTCCCTTGATTTTCTTGACTGTATATCTCTTAAATGTCAACATATACACGTGTGATTTAGTTTACGAAGATTTTTCAATGCCGAGAACCTCGATCAGAGAGTAAAAAAGGCGTAAGGTTCACAATGGTGAAAAATTAAAATGGGATATACCGGGCTAGGATTCGAGTTACAGGAACAAGGGCCAAACCAACCATCCAAGAATGGAATCGTCGAGCGAAAACACTTGACAGTCTCCTAGAAGCAGCTTTTCTTGCCACCAGACCTTTTTCCATCAATTAGGAATCTGATGTCATCACTAAACACATTTCTTAAATTGTAGCCATTTGTTGAGTTTTTTTTTCGGTGTCTAATCCGCATATATATCACCATTGCCCTTGATTTTCTTGACTGTATATCTCTTAAATGTCAACATATACATGTGTGATTTAGTTTACGAAGATTTTTCAATGCCGAGAACCTCGATCAGAGAGTAAAAAAGGCGTAAGGTTCACAATGGTGTAAGATTAAAATGGTATATACCGGGCGAGGATTCGAGTTACAGGAACAAGGGCCAAACCAACCACCCAAGAATGGAATCGTCGAGCGAAAACACTTGACAACCTCCTAGAAGCAGCTTTTCTTACCACCAGACCTTTCTCCATCAATTAGGAATCTGATGCCGTCACTAAACACATTCCTTAAATTGTAGCCATTTGTTGAGTGATTTTTTTTTTGGTGTCTAATCCGCATATATATCACCATTGCCCTTGATTTTCTTGACTGTATATCTCTTAAATAACAACATATACACGTGTGATTTAGTTTACGAAGATTTTTCAATGCCGAGAACCTCGATCAGAGAGTGAAAAAGGCGTAAGGTTCACAATGGTGTAAAATTAAAATGGGATATACCGGGCTAGGATTCGAGTTACAGGAACAAGGGCCAAACCAACCACCCAAGAATGGAATCGTCGAGCGAAAACACTTGACAACCTCCTAGAAGCAGCTTTCCTTGCCCCCAGACCTTTCTCCATCAATTACGAATCTGATGCCGTCACTAAACACATTCCTTAAATTGTAGCCATTTGTTGAGTGTTTTTTTTTGGTGTCTAATCCGCATATATATCACCATTGCCCTTGATTTTCTTGACTGTATATCTCTTAAATGTCAACATATACACGTGTGATTTAGTTTACGAAGATTTTTCAATGCCGAGAACCTCGATCAGAGAGTAAAAAAGGCGTAAGGTTCATAATGGTGTAAAATTAAAATGGGATATACCGGGATAGGATTCGAGTTACAGGAACAAGGGCCAAACCAACCACCCAAGAATGGAATCGTCGAGCGAAAACACTTGACAACCTCCTAGAAGCAGCTTTTCTTGCCACCAGACCTTTCTCCATCAATTAGGAATCTGATGCCGTCACTAAACACATTCCTTAAATTGTAGCCATTTGTTGAGTGATTTTTTTTGGGTGTCTAATCCGCATATATATCACCATTGCCCTTGATTTTCTTGACTGTATATCTCTTAAATGTCAACATATACACGTGTGATTTAGTTTACGAAGATTTTTCAATGCCGAGAACCTTGATCAGAGAGTAAAAAAGGCGTAAGGTTCACAATGGTGTAAGATTAAAATGGGATATACCGGGCTAGGATTCGAGTTACAGGAACAAGGGCCAAACCAACCACCCAAGAATGGAATCGTCGAGCGAAAACACTTGACAACCTCCTAGAAGCAGCTTTTCTTGCCACCAGACCTTTCTCCATCAATTAGGAATCTGATGCCGTCACTAAACACATTCCTTAAATTGTAGCCATTTGTTGAGTGTTTTTTTTGTTGGTGTCTAATCCGCATATATATCATCATTTCCCTTGATTTTCTTGACTGTATATCTCTTAAATGTCAACATATACACGTGTGATTTAGTTTACAAAGATTTTTCAATGCCGAGAACCTCGATCAGAGAGTAAAAAAGGCGTAAGGTTCACAATGGTGTAAAATTAAAACGGGATATACCGGGCTAGGATTCGAGTTACAGGAACAAGGGCCAAACCAACCACCCAAGAATGGAATCGTCGAGCGAAAACACTTGACAACCTCCTAGAAGCAGCTTTTCTTGCCACCAGACCTTTCTCCATCAATTAGGAATCTGATGCTGTCACTAAACACATTCCTTAAATTGTAGCCATTTGTTGAGTGTTTTTTTTTTGTGTCTAATCCGCATATATATCACCACTGCCCTTGATTTTCTTGATTGTATATCTCTTAAATGTCAACATATACACGTGTGATTTAGTTTACGAAGATTTTTCAATGCCGAGAACCTCGATCAGAGAGTAAAAAAGGCGTAAGGTTCACAATGGTGTAAAATTAAAATGGGATATATCGGGCTAGGATTCGAGTTACAGGAACAAGGGCGAAACCAACCACCCAAGAATGGAATCATCGAGCGAAAACACTTGGCAACCTCCTAGAAGCAGCTTTTCTTGCCACCAGACCTTTCTCCATCAATTAGGAGTCTGACGCCGTCACTAAACACATTCCTTAAATTGTAGCCATTTGTTGAGTGATTTTTTTTGGTGTCTAATCCGCATATATATCACTATTGCCCTTAATTTTCTTGACTGTATATCTCTTAAATGTCAACATATACACATGTGATTTAGTTTATGAAGATTTTTCAATGC
Organism: Helianthus tuberosus; assembly: GCA_030545235.1. Taxonomy (NCBI): domain Eukaryota; kingdom Viridiplantae; phylum Streptophyta; class Magnoliopsida; order Asterales; family Asteraceae; genus Helianthus; species Helianthus tuberosus. The sequence continues at coordinate 24,434 of JARYGA010013789.1, forward strand.
CGAGAACCTCGAACAGAGAGTAAAAAAGGAGTAAGGTTCACAATGGTGTAAGATTAAAATGGGATATACCGGGCTAGGATTCGAGTTACAGGAACAAGGGCCAACCCAACCACCAAAGAATGGAATCGTCGAGCGAAAACACTTGACAACCTCCTTGAAGTAGCTTTTCTTACCACCAGACCTTTCTCCATCAATTAGGAATCTGATGCCGTCACTAAACACATTCCTTAAATTGTAGCCATTTGTTGAATGTTTTTTTTGGTGTCTAATCCGCATATATATCACCATTGCCATTGATTTTCTTGACTGTATATCTCTTAAATATCAACATATACACGTGTGATTTAGTTTACGAAGATTTTTCAATGCCGAGAACCTCGATCAGAGAGTAAAAAAGGCGTAAGGTTCACAATGGTGTGAAATTAAAATGAGATATACCGGGCTAGGATTCGAGTTACAGGAACAAGGGCCAAACCAACCACCCAAGAATGGAATAGTCGAGCGAAAACACTTGTCAACCTTCTAGAAGCAGCTTTTCTTGCCACCAGACCTTTCTCCATCAATTAGGAATCTGATGCCGTCACTAAACACATTTCTTAAATTGTAGCCATTTGTTGTGTGATTTTTTTTTTGGTGTCTAATCCGCATATATATCACCATTGCCCTTGATTTTCTTGACTGTATATCTCTTAAATGTCAACATATACACGTGTGATTTAGTTTACAAAGATTTTTCATTGCCGAGAACCTCGATCAGACAGTAAAAAAGACGTAAGGTTCACAATGGTGTAAAATTAAAATGGGATATACCGGGCTAGGATTCGAGTTACAGGAACAAGGGCCAAACCAACCACCCAAGAATGGAATCGTCGAGCGAAAACACTTGACAACCTCCTAGAAGCAGCTTTTCTTGCCACCAGACCTTTCTCCATCAATTAGGAATCTGATGCCGTCACTAAACATATTCCTTAAATTGTAGCCATTTGTTGAGTGTTTTTTTTGTGTCTAATCCGCACATATATCATCATTGCCCTTGATTTTCTTGACAGTATATCTCTTAAATGTCAACATATACACGTGTGATTTAGTTTACGAAGATTTTTCAATGCCGAGAACCTTGATCAGAGAGTAAAAAAGGCGTAAGGTTCATAATGGTGTAAATTTAAAATGGGATATACCGGGATAGGATTCGAGTTACAGGAACAAGGGCCAAACCAACCACCCAAGAATGGAATCGTCGAGCGAAAACACTTGACAACCTCCTAGAAGCAGCTTTTCTTGCCACCAGACCTTTCTCCATCAATTAGGAATCTGATGCCGTCACTAAACACATTCCTTAAATTGTAGCCATTTGTTGAGTGATTTTTTTTTTGGTGTCTAATCCGCATATATATCACCATTGCCCTTGATTTTCTTGACTGTATATCTCTTAAATAACAACATATACACGTGTGATTTAGTTTACGAAGATTTTTCAATGCCGAGAACCTCGATCAGAGAGTGAAAAAGGCGTAAGGTTCACAATGGTGTAAAATTAAAATGGGATATACCGGGCTAGGATTCGAGTTACAGGAACAAGGGCCAAACCAACCACCCAAGAATGGAATCGTCGAGCGAAAACACTTGACAACCTCCTAGAAGCAGCTTTCCTTGCCCCCAGACCTTTCTCCATCAATTACGAATCTGATGCCGTCACTAAACACATTCCTTAAATTGTAGCCATTTGTTGAGTGTTTTTTTTTGGTGTCTAATCCGCATATATATCACCATTGCCCTTGATTTTCTTGACTGTATATCTCTTAAATGTCAACATATACACGTGTGATTTAGTTTACGAAGATTTTTCAATGCCGAGAACCTCGATCAGAGAGTAAAAAAGGCGTAAGGTTCATAATGGTGTAAAATTAAAATGGGATATACCGGGATAGGATTCGAGTTACAGGAACAAGGGCCAAACCAACCACCCAAGAATGGAATCGTCGAGCGAAAACACTTGACAACCTCCTAGAAGCAGCTTTTCTTGCCACCAGACCTTTCTCCATCAATTAGGAATCTGATGCCGTCACTAAACACATTCCTTAAATTGTAGCCATTTGTTGAGTGATTTTTTTTGGGTGTCTAATCCGCATATATATCACCATTGCCCTTGATTTTCTTGACTGTATATCTCTTAAATGTCAACATATACACGTGTGATTTAGTTTACGAAGATTTTTCAATGCCGAGAACCTTGATCAGAGAGTAAAAAAGGCGTAAGGTTCACAATGGTGTAAGATTAAAATGGGATATACCGGGCTAGGATTCGAGTTACAGGAACAAGGGCCAAACCAACCACCCAAGAATGGAATCGTCGAGCGAAAACACTTGACAACCTCCTAGAAGCAGCTTTTCTTGCCACCAGACCTTTCTCCATCAATTAGGAATCTGATGCCGTCACTAAACACATTCCTTAAATTGTAGCCATTTGTTGAGTGTTTTTTTTGTTGGTGTCTAATCCGCATATATATCATCATTTCCCTTGATTTTCTTGACTGTATATCTCTTAAATGTCAACATATACACGTGTGATTTAGTTTACAAAGATTTTTCAATGCCGAGAACCTCGATCAGAGAGTAAAAAAGGCGTAAGGTTCACAATGGTGTAAAATTAAAACGGGATATACCGGGCTAGGATTCGAGTTACAGGAACAAGGGCCAAACCAACCACCCAAGAATGGAATCGTCGAGCGAAAACACTTGACAACCTCCTAGAAGCAGCTTTTCTTGCCACCAGACCTTTCTCCATCAATTAGGAATCTGATGCTGTCACTAAACACATTCCTTAAATTGTAGCCATTTGTTGAGTGTTTTTTTTTTGTGTCTAATCCGCATATATATCACCACTGCCCTTGATTTTCTTGATTGTATATCTCTTAAATGTCAACATATACACGTGTGATTTAGTTTACGAAGATTTTTCAATGCCGAGAACCTCGATCAGAGAGTAAAAAAGGCGTAAGGTTCACAATGGTGTAAAATTAAAATGGGATATATCGGGCTAGGATTCGAGTTACAGGAACAAGGGCGAAACCAACCACCCAAGAATGGAATCATCGAGCGAAAACACTTGGCAACCTCCTAGAAGCAGCTTTTCTTGCCACCAGACCTTTCTCCATCAATTAGGAGTCTGACGCCGTCACTAAACACATTCCTTAAATTGTAGCCATTTGTTGAGTGATTTTTTTTGGTGTCTAATCCGCATATATATCACTATTGCCCTTAATTTTCTTGACTGTATATCTCTTAAATGTCAACATATACACATGTGATTTAGTTTATGAAGATTTTTCAATGCCGAGAACCTCGAACAGAGAGTAAAAAAGGAGTAAGGTTCACAATGGTGTAAGATTAAAATGGGATATACCGGGCTAGGATTCGAGTTACAGGAACAAGGGCCAACCCAACCACCAAAGAATGGAATCGTCGAGCGAAAACACTTGACAACCTCCTTTAAGTAGCTTTTCTTACCACCAGACCTTTCTCCATCAATTAGGAATCTGATGCCGTCACTAAACACATTCCTTAAATTGTAGCCATTTGTTGAATGTTTTTTTTGGTGTCTAATCCGCATATATATCACCATTGCCATTGATTTTCTTGACTGTATATCTCTTAAATATCAACATATACACGTGTGATTTAGTTTACGAAGATTTTTCAATGCCGAGAACCTCGATCAGAGAGTAAAAAAGGCGTAAGGTTCACAATGGTGTGAAATTAAAATGAGATATACCGGGCTAGGATTCGAGTTACAGGAACAAGGGCCAAACCAACCACCCAAGAATGGAATAGTCGAGCGAAAACACTTGTCAACCTTCTAGAAGCAGCTTTTCTTGCCACCAGACCTTTCTCCATCAATTAGGAATCTGATGCCGTCACTAAACACATTTCTTAAATTGTAGCCATTTGTTGTGTGATTTTTTTTTGGTGTCTAATCCGCATATATATCACCATTGCCCTTGATTTTCTTGACTGTATATCTCTTAAATGTCAACATATACACGTGTGATTTAGTTTACAAAGATTTTTCATTGCCGAGAACCTCGATCAGACAGTAAAAAAGTCGTAAGGTTCACAATGGTGTAAAATTAAAATGGGATATACCGGGCTAGGATTCGAGTTACAGGAACAAGGGCCAAACCAACCACCCAAGAATGGAATCGTCGAGCGAAAACACTTGACAACCTCCTAGAAGCAGCTTTTCTTGCCACCAGACCTTTCTCCATCAATTAGGAATCTGATGCCGTCACTAAACATATTCCTTAAATTGTAGCCATTTGTTGAGTGTTTTTTTTGTGTCTAATCCGCACATATATCATCATTGCCCTTGATTTTCTTGACTGTATATCTCTTAAATGTCAACATATACACGTGTGATTTAGTTTACGAAGATTTTTCAATGCCGAGAACCTTGATCAGAGAGTAAAAAAGGCGTAAGGTTCATAATGGTGTAAATTTAAAATGGGATATACCGGGATAGGATTCGAGTTACAGGAACAAGGGCCAAACCAACCACCCAAGAATGGAATCGTCGAGCGAAAACACTTGACAACCTCCTAGAAGCAGCTTTTCTTGCCACCAGACCTTTCTCCATCAATTAGGAATCTGATGCCGTCACTAAACACATTCCTTAAATTGTAGCCATTTGTTGAGTGATTTTTTTTGGGTGTCTAATCCGCATATATATCACCATTGCCCTTGATTTTCTTGACTGTATATCTCTTAAATGTCAACATATACACGTGTGATTTAGTTTACGAAGATTTTTCAATGCCGAGAAACTTGATCAGAGAGTAAAAAAGGCGTAAGGTTCACAATGGTGTAAGATTAAAATGGGATATACCGGGCTAGGATTCGAGTTACAGGAACAAGGGCCAAACCAACCACCCAAGAATGGAATCGTCGAGCGAAAACACTTGACAACCTCCTAGAAGCAGCTTTTCTTGCCACCAGACATTTTCTCCATCAATTAGGAATCTGATGCCGTCACTAAACACATTCCTTAAATTGTAGCCATTTGTTGAGTGTTTTTTTTTGTTGGTGTCTAATCCGCATATATATCACCATTTCCCTTGATTTTCTTGACTGTATATCTCTTAAATGTCAACATATACACGTGTGATTTAGTTTACGAAGATTTTTCAATGCCGAGAACCTCGATCAGAGAGTAAAAAAGGCGTAAGGTTCACAATGGTGTAAAATTAAAACGGGATATACCGGGCTAGGATTCGAGTTACAGGAACAAGGGCCAAACCAACCACCCAAGAATGGAATCGTCGAGCGAAAACACTTGACAACCTCCTAGAAGCAGCTTTTCTTGCCACCAGACCTTTCTCCATCAATTAGGAATCTGATGCTGTCACTAAACACATTCCTTAAATTGTAGCCATTTGTTGAGTGTTTTTTTTTTTGTGTCTAATCCGCATATATATCACCACTGCCCTTGATTTTCTTGATTGTATATCTCTTAAATGTCAACTTATACACGTGTGATTTAGTTTACGAAGATTTTTCAATGCCGAGAACCTCGATCAGAGAGTAAAAAAGGCGTAAGGTTCACAACGGTGTAAAATTAAAATGGGATATATCGGGCTAGGATTCGAGTTACAGGAACAAGGGCGAAACCAACCACCCAAGAATGGAATCATCGAGCGAAAACACTTGGCAACCTCCTAGAAGCAGCTTTTCTTGCCACCAGACCTTTCTCCATCAATTAGGAATCTGACGCCGTCACTAAACACATTCCTTAAATTGTAGCCATTTGTTGAGTGATTTTTTTTGGTGTCTAATCCGCATATATATCACCATTGCCCTTGATTTTCTTGACTGTATATCTCTTAAATGTCAACATATACACATGTGATTTAGTTTATGAAGGTTTTTCAATGCCGAGAACCTCGAACAGAGAGTAAAAAAGGCGTAAGGTTCACAATGGTGTAAGATTAAAATGGGATATACCGGGCTAGGATTCGAGTTACCGGAACAAGGGCCAACCCAACCACCAAAGAATGGAATCGTCGAGCGAAAACACTTGACAACCTCCTTGAAGTAGCTTTTCTTACCACCAGACCTTTCTCCATCAATTAGGAATCTGATGCCGTCACTAAACACATTCCTTAAATTATAGCCATTTGTTGAGTGTTTTTTTGTGTCTAATCCGCACATATATCACCATTGCCCTTGATTTTCTTGACTGTATATCTCTTAAATGTCAACATATACACGTGTGATTTAGTTTATGAAGATTTTTCAATGCCGAGAACCTCGATCAGAGAGTAAAAAAGGCGTAAGGTTCACAATGGTGTAAATTTAAAATGGGATATACCGGGATAGGATTCGAGTTACAGGAACAAGGGCCAAACCAACCACCCAAGAATGGAATCGTCGATCGAAAACACTTGACAACCTCCTAGAAGCAGCTTTTCTTGCCACCAGACCTTTCTCCATCAATTAGGAATCTGATGCCGTCACTAAACACATTCCTTAAATTGTAGCCATTTGTTGAGTGTTTTTTTTGTTGGTGTCTAATCCGCATATGTATCATCATTTCCCTTGATTTTCTTGACTGTATATCTCTTAAATGTCAACATATACACGTGTGATTTAGTTTACAAAGATTTTTCAATGCCGAGAACCTCGATCAGAGAGTAAAAAAGGCGTAAGGTTCACAATGGTGTAAAATTAAAACGGGATATACCGGGCTAGGATTCGAGTTACAGGAACAAGGGCCAAACCAACCACCCAAGAATGGAATCGTCGAGCGAAAACACTTGACAACCTCCTAGAAGCAGCTTTTCTTGCCACCAGACCTTTCTCCATCAATTAGGAATCTGATGCTGTCACTAAACACATTCCTTAAATTGTAGCCATTTGTTGAGTGTTTTTTTTTTTGTGTCTAATCCGCATATATATCACCACTGCCCTTGATTTTCTTGATTGTATATCTCTTAAATGTCAACATATACACGTGTGATTTAGTTTACGAAGATTTTTCAATGCCGAGAACCTCGATCAGAGAGTAAAAAAGGCGTAAGGTTCACAATGGTGTAAAATTAAAATGGGATATATCGGGCTAGGATTCGAGTTACAGGAACAAGGGCGAAACCAACCACCCAAGAATGGAATCATCGAGCGAAAACACTTGGCAACCTCCTAGAAGCAGCTTTTCTTGCCACCAGACCTTTCTCCATCAATTAGGAATCTGACGCCGTCACTAAACACATTCCTTAAATTGTAGCCATTTGTTGAGTGATTTTTTTTGGTGTCTAATCCGCATATATATCACCATTGCCCTTGATTTTCTTGACTGCATATCTCTTAAATGTCAACATATACACATGTGATTTAGTTTATGAAGATTTTTCAATGCCGAGAACCTCGAACAGAGAGTAAAAAAGGAGTAAGGTTCACAATGGTGTAAGATTAAAATGGGATATACCGGGCTAGGATTCGAGTTACAGGAACAAGGGCCAACCCAACCACCAAAGAATGGAATCGTCGAGCGAAAACACTTGACAACCTCCTTGAAGTAGCTTTTCTTACCACCAGACCTTTCTCCATCAATTAGGAATCTGATGCCGTCACTAAACACATTCCTTAAATTGTAGCCATTTGTTGAATGTTTTTTTTTGGTGTCTAATCCGCATATATATCACCATTGCCATTGATTTTCTTGACTGTATATCTCTTAAATATCAACATATACACGTGTGATTTAGTTTACGAAGATTTTTCAATGCCGAGAACCTCGATCAGAGAGTAAAAAAGGCGTAAGGTTCACAATGGTGTGAAATTAAAATGAGATATACCGGGCTAGGATTCGAGTTACAGGAACAAGGGCCAAACCAACCACCCAAGAATGGAATAGTCGAGCGAAAACACTTGTCAACCTCCTAGAAGCAGCTTTTCTTGCCACCAGACCTTTCTCCATCAATTAGGAATCTGATGCCGTCACTAAACACATTTCTTAAATTGTAGCCATTTGTTGTGTGATTTTTTTTTTGGTGTCTAATCCGCATATATATCACCATTGCCCTTGATTTTCTTGACTGTATATCTCTTAAATGTCAACATATACACGTGTGATTTAGTTTACAAAGATTTTTCATTGCCGAGAACCTCGATCAGACAGTAAAAAAGACGTAAGGTTCACAATGGTGTAAAATTAAAATGGGATATACCGGGCTAGGATTCGAGTTACAGGAACAAGGGCCAAACCAACCACCCAAGAATGGAATCGTCGAGCGAAAACACTTGACAACCTCCTAGAAGCAGCTTTTCTTGCCACCAGACCTTTCTCCATCAATTAGGAATCTGATGCCGTCACTAAACACATTCCTTAAATTGTAGCCATTTGTTGAGTGTTTTTTTTGTGTCTAATCCGCACATATATCACCATTGCCCTTGATTTTCTTGACTGTATATCTCTTAAATGTCAACATATACACGTGTGATTTAGTTTACGAAGATTTTTCAATGCCGAGAACCTTGATCAGAGAGTAAAAAAGGCGTAAGGTTCATAATGGTGTAAATTTAAAATGGGATATACCGGGATAGGATTCGAGTTACAGGAACAAGGGCCAAACCAACCACCCAAGAATGGAATCATCGAGCGAAAACACTTGACAACCTCCTAGAAGCAGCTTTTCTTGCCACCAGACCTTTCTCCATCAATTAGGAATCTGATGACGTCACTAAACACATTCCTTAAATTGTAGCCATTTGTTGAGTGTTTTTTTTGTGTCTAATCCGCACATATATCACCATTGCCCTTGATTTTCTTGACTGTATATCTCTTAAATGTCAACATATACACGTGTGATTTAGTTTACGAAGATTTTTCAATGCCGAGAACCTTGATCAGAGAGTAAAAAAGGCGTAAGGTTCATAATGGTGTAAATTTAAAATGGGATATACCGGGATAGGATTCGAGTTACAGGAACAAGGGCCAAACCAACCACCCAAGAATGGAATCATCGAGCGAAAACACTTGACAACCTCCTAGAAGCAGCTTTTCTTGCCACCAGACATTTTCTCCATCAATTAGGAATCTGATGCCGTCACTAAACACATTCCTTAAATTGTAGCCATTTGTTGAGTGTTTTTTTTGTTGGTGTCTAATCCGCATATATATCACCATTTCCCTTGATTTTCTTGACTATATATCTCTTAAATGTCAACATATACACGTGTGATTTAGTTTACCAAGATTTTTCAATGCCGAGAACCTCGATCAGAGAGTAAAAAAGGCGTAAGGTTCACAATGGTGTAAAATTAAAACGGGATATACCGGGCTAGGATTCGAGTTACAGGAACAAGGGCCAAACCAACCACCCAAGAATGGAATCGTCGAGCGAAAACACTTGACAACCTCCTAGAAGCAGCTTTTCTTGCCACCAGACCTTTCTCCATCAATTAGGAATCTGATGCTGTCACTAAACACATTCCTTAAATTGTAGCCATTTGTTGAGTGTTTTTTTTTGTGTCTAATCCGCATATATATCACCACTGCCCTTGATTTTCTTGATTGTATATCTCTTAAATGTCAACTTATACACGTGTGATTTAGTTTACGAAGATTTTTCAATGCCGAGAACCTCGATCAGAGAGTAAAAAAGGCGTAAGGTTCACAATGGTGTAAAATTAAAATGGGATATATCCGGCTAGGATTCGAGTTACAGGAACAAGGGCGAAACCAACCACCCAAGAATGGAATCATCGAGCGAAAACACTTGGCAACCTCCTAGAAGCAGCTTTTCTTGCCACCAGACCTTTCTCCATCAATTAGGAATCTGACGCCGTCACTAAACACATTCCTTAAATTGTAGCCATTTGTTGAGTGATTTTTTTTGGTGTCTAATCCGCATATATATCACCATTGCCCTTGATTTTCTTGACTGTATATCTCTTAAATGTCAACATATACACATGTGATTTAGTTTATGAAGGTTTTTCAATGCCGAGAACCTCGAACAGAGAGTAAAAAAGGCGTAAGGTTCACAATGGTGTAAGATTAAAATGGGATATACCGGGCTAGGATTCGAGTTACCGGAACAAGGGCCAACCTAACCACCAAAGAATGGAATCGTCGAGCGAAAACACTTGACAACCTCCTTGAAGTAGCTTTTCTTACCACCAGACCTTTCTCCATCAATTAGGAATCTGATGCCGTCACTAAACACATTCCTTAAATTGTAGCCATTTGTTGAGTGTTTTTTTGTGTCTAATCCGCACATATAACACCATTGCCCTTGATTTTCTTGACTGTATATCTCTTAAATGTCAACATATACACGTGTGATTTAGTTTACGAAGATTTTTCAATGCCGAGAACCTTGATCAGAGAGTAAAAAAGGCGTAAGGTTCATAATGGTGTAAATTTAAAATGGGATATACCGGGATAGGATTCGAGTTACAGGAACAAGGGCCAAACCAACCACCCAAGAATGGAATCGTCGATCGAAAACACTTGACAACCTCCTAGAAGCAGCTTTTCTTGCCACCAGACCTTTCTCCATCAATTAGGAATCTGATGCCGTCACTAAACACATTCCTTAAATTGTAGCCATTTGTTGAGTGATTTTTTTTGGGTGTCTAATCCGCATATATATCACCATTGCCCTTGATTTTCTTGACTGTATATCTCTTAAATGTCAACATATACACGTGTGATTTAGTTTACGAAGATTTTTCAATGCCGAGAACCTTGATCAGAGAGTAAAAAAGGCGTAAGGTTCACAATGGTGTAAGATTAAAATGGGAAATACCGGGCTAGGATTCGAGTTACAGGAACAAGGGCCAAACCAACCACCCAAGAATGGAATCGTCGAGCGAAAACACTTGACAACCTCCTAGAAGCAGCTTTTCTTGCCACCAGACCTTTCTCCATCAATTAGGAATCTGATGCCGTCACTAAACACATTCCTTAAATTGTAGCCATTTGTTGAGTGTTTTTTTTGTGTCTAATCCGCACATATATCACCATTGCCCTTGATTTTCTTGACTGTATATCTCTTAAATGTCAACATATACACGTGTGATTTAGTTTACGAAGATTTTTCAATGCCGAGAACCTCGATCAGAGAGTAAAAAAGGCGTAAGGTTCATAATGGTGTAAATTTAAAATGGGATATACCGGGATAGGATTCGAGTTACAGGAACAAGGGCCAAACCAACCACCCAAGAATGGAATCGTCGATCGAAAACACTTGACAACCTCCTAGAAGCAGCTTTTCTTGCCACCAGACCTTTCTCCATCAATTAGGAGTCTGATGCCGTCACTAAACACATTCCTTAAATTGTAGCCATTTGTTGAGTGATTTTTTTTGGGTGTCTAATCCGCATATATATCACCATTGCCCTTGATTTTCTTGACTGTGTATCTCTTAAATGTCAACATATACACGTGTGATTTAGTTTACGAAGATTTTTCAATGCCGAGAACCTTGATCAGAGAGTAAAAAAGGCGTAAGGTTCACAATGGTGTAAGATTAAAATGGGATATACCGGGCTAGGATTCGAGTTACAGGAACGAGGGCCAAACCAACCACCCAAGAATGGAATCGTCAAGCGAAAACACTTGACAACCTCCTAGAAGCAGCTTTTCTTGCCACCAGACATTTCTCCATCAATTAGGAATCTGATGCCGTCACTAAACACATTCCTTAAATTGTAGCCATTTGTTGAGTGTTTTTTTTGTTGGTGTCTAATCCGCATATATATCACCATTTCCCTTGATTTTCTTGACTGTATATCTCTTAAATGTCAACATATACACGTGTGATTTAGTTTACGAAGATTTTTCAATGCCGAGAACCTCGATCAGAGAGTAAAAAAGGCATAAGGTTCACAATGGTGTAAAATTAAAACGGGATATACCGGGCTAGGATTCGAGTTACAGGAACAAGGGCCAAACCAACCACCCAAGAATGGAATCGTCAAGCGAAAACACTTGACAACCTCCTAGAAGCAGCTTTTCTTGCCACCAGACCTTTCTCCATCAATTAGGAATCTGATGCTGTCACTAAACACATTCCTTAAATTGTAGCCATTTGTTGAGTGTTTTTTTTTGGTGTCTAATCCGCATATATATCACCACTGCCCTTGATTTTCTTGATTGTATATCTCTTAAATGTCAACATATACACGTGTGATTTAGTTTACGAAGATTTTTCAATGCCGAGAACCTCGATCAGAGAGTAAAAAAGGCGTAAGGTTCACAACGGTGTAAAATTAAAATGGGATATATCGGGCTAGGATTCGAGTTACAGGAACAAGGGCGAAACCAACCACCCAAGAATGGAATCATCGAGCGAAAACACTTGGCAACCTCCTAGAAGCAGCTTTTCTTGCCACCAGACCTTTCTCCATCAATTAGGAATCTGACGCCGTCACTAAACACATTCCTTAAATTGTAGCCATTTGTTGAGTGATTTTTTTTGGTGTCTAATCCGCATATATATCACCATTGCCCTTGATTTTCTTGACTGTATATCTCTTAAATGTCAACATATACACATGTGATTTAGTTTATGAAGGTTTTTCAATGCCGAGAACCTCGAACAGAGAGTAAAAAAGGCGTAAGGTTCACAATGGTGTAAGATTAAAAAGGGATATACCGGGCTAGGATTCGAGTTACAGGAACAACGGCCAACCCAACCACCAAAGAATGGAATCGTCGAGCGAAAACACTTGACAACCTCCTTGAAGTAGCTTTTCTTACCACCAGACCTTTCTCCATCAATTAGGAATCTGATGCCGTCACTAAACACATTCCTTAAATTGTAGCGATTTGTTGAATGTTTTTTTTTGGTGTCTAATCCGCATATATATCACCATTGCCATTGATTTTCTTGACTGTATATCTCTTAAATATCAACATATACACGTGTGATTTAGTTTACGAAGATTTTTCAATGCCGAGAACCTCGATCAGAGAGTAAAAAAGGCGTAAGGTTCACAATGGTGTGAAATTAAAATGAGATATACCGGGCTAGGATTCGAGTTACAGGAACAAGGGCCAAACCAACCACCCAAGAATGGAATAGTCGAGCGAAAACACTTGACAACCTCCTAGAAGCAGCTTTTCTTGCCACCAGACCTTTCTCCATCAATTAGGAATCTGATGCCGTCACTAAACACATTTCTTAAATTGTAGCCATTTGTTGTGTGATTTTTTTTTGGTGTCTAATCCGCATATATATCACCATTGCCCTTGATTTTCTTGATTGTATATCTCTTAAATGTCAACATATACACGTGTGATTTAGTTTACAAAGATTTTTCAATGCCGAGAACCTCGATCAGACAGTAAAAAAGACGTAAGGTTCACAATGGTGTAAAATTAAAATGGGATATACCGGGCTAGGATTCGAGTTATAGGAACAAGGGCCAAACCAACCACCCAAGAATGGAATCGTCGAGCGAAAACACTTGACAACCTCCTAGAAGCAGCTTTTCTTGGCACCAGACCTTTCTCCATCAATTAGGAATCTGATGCCGTCACTAAACACATTCCTTAAATTGTAGCCATTTGTTGAGTGTTTTTTTTTTGGTGTCTAATCCGCATATATATCACCACTGCCCTTGATTTTCTTGACTGTATATCTGTTAAATGTCAACATATACACGTGTAATTTAGTTTACGAAGATTTTTCAATGCCGAGAACTTCGATCAGATAGTAAAAAAGACGTAAGGTTCACAATGGTGTAAAATTAAAATGGGATATACCGGGCTAGGATTCGAGTTACAGGAACAAGGGCCAAACCAACCAACAAAGAATGGAATCGTCGAGCGAAAACACTTGACAACCTCCTAGAACCAGCTTTTCTTACCACCAGACCTTTCTCCATCAGTTAGGAATCTGATGCCGTCACTAAACACATTCCTTAAATTGTAGTCATTTGTTGAGTGTTTTTTTTGGTGTCTAATCTGCATATATATCACCATTGCCCTTGATTTTCTTGACTGTATATCTCTTAAATATCAACATATACACGTGTGATTTAGTTTACGAAGATTTTTCAATGCCGAGAACCTCGATCAGAGAGTAAAAAAGGCGTAAGGTTCACAATGGTGTAAGATTAAAATGGGATATACCGGGCTAGGATTCGAGTTACAGGAACAAGGGCCAAACCAACCACCCAAGAATGGAATAGTCGAGCGAAAACACTTGACAACCTCCTAGAAGTAGCTTTTCTTGCCACCAGACCTTTCTCCATCAATTAGGAATCTGATGCCGTCACTAAACACATTTCTTAAATTGTAGCCATTTGTTGTGTGATTTTTTTTGATGTCTAATCCGCATATATATCACCATTGCCCTTGATTTTCTTGACTGTATATCTCTTAAATGTCAACATATACACGTGTGATTTAGTTTACGAAGATTTTTCAATGCCGAGAACTTCGATCAGATAGTAAAAAAGACGTAAGGTTCACAATGGTGTAAAATTAAAATGGGATATACCGGGCTAGGATTCGAGTTACAGGAACAAGGGCCAAACCAACCAACAAAGAATGGAATCGTCGAGCGAAAACACTTGACAACCTCCTAGAACCAGCTTTTCTTACCACCAGACCTTTCTCCATCAGTTAGGAATCTGATGCCGTCACTAAACACATTCCTTAAATTGTAGTCATTTGTTGAGTGTTTTTTTTGGTGTCTAATCTGCATATATATCACCATTGCCCTTGATTTTCTTGACTGTATATCTCTTAAATATCAACATATACACGTGTGATTTAGTTTACGAAGATTTTTCAATGCCGAGAACCTCAATCAGAGAGTAAAAAAGGCGTAAGGTTCACAATGGTGTAAGATTAAAATGGGATATACCGGGCTAGGATTCGAGTTACAGGAACAAGGGCCAAACCAACCACCCAAGAATGGAATAGTCGAGCGAAAACACTTGACAACCTCCTAGAAGTAGCTTTTCTTGCCACCAGACCTTTCTCCATCAATTAGGAATCTGATGCCGTCACTAAACACATTTCTTAAATTGTAGCCATTTGTTGTGTGATTTTTTTTGGTGTCTAATCCGCATATATATCACCATTGCCCTTGATTTTCTTGACTGTATATCTCTTAAATGTCAACATATACACGTGTGATTTAGTTTACGAAGATTTTTCAATGCCGAGAACTTCGATCAGATAGTAAAAAAG
>JARYGA010013790.1:0-28899 GCA_030545235.1 Helianthus tuberosus
CAAGCCACCAACACCACCATCATTCAACCATCTTCCATCCATTCCACATATGTACAAAGGTGTTAGAGGGTGCATAAGGAAGCTAGGAGCTTTCGGAAGTTGAAGGACCTTCACCGTTTGCTTTTGTCCACTTGTTTTCTCCTCTTGATCATCCCTAGCCTTGTGCTAGTGGTAAGCACCATGATCTTGCTAGTTTACTTCTATTTTAAGTGGTTAAAAGATATTACATAAAGTTAATCATAAAGAACACTAAAGATCATAAGCATGAAACATGAACATAAGCTTAAAGTTATAAGAAATCATGAAGAAATCATGTTATTTATGTGATGTTATACTTGATGATTGTTTTTTGCTTGTGTAAATGATGTAGATCATCATATGATCTTGCTAGATCATGATTAAAAACAAGATTTAGCAAGATAAGAGGATGATTATGTTAAGAAATCAATAGATCATCCTTATGTAAATCATGAACTTGAAGTATAAATTGTTTTTCTTGTAAAATAATGATCAAAGTAAGTGTGATACTTGTAGATCTAGAAATTTTATGGGTGATTTCTAAAGAAACCGAGTTAAAAATATAAGCTTTGTTAAAACTTGGTTCTTACATAAAAAAACTCTATTTTTGGTGGTTAAACAAGTGTAGAAACACTTGTGTAAGGTCATCAATCCTCTTGTAGGACCGAGGGACATGAGTGATAAACATTATTATTTGGTATGGTTAGATATGGAAGGGTACTTCTAGATCATGTGAGTGGTGGGTAGGACGCTTAAGGTCATCAATCCTCTGGTAGGACCGAGGGACATAAGTGATATATCTATTTGGGTGTAGCGAGCTCCTTCCATGAGTCCGTCGTGTGGACCATGGGTTGACTATGTCTTACAGCCGGAGGCCCGGTGCAAAGTCTGCTAGGTTTAAGCTTGTCCTGCATCACGTCACAAATGTTAACGTATTAGCTACACATTAATGATTTCAAGTACATACTTTCATACCGGGATTTCAAGTACATACTTTCAATGATTTCAAACTTTTATTCACAAACACATGCATGAACTCACTTAACTTTTGTTGATGTTTTCAAACTACATGTATTTTAGGAAACTAAGTATGGATCTGGCGGGCGTTAAAGTTTCAAGTGTTGTATGGAATAAAAGATGTCATCCGGTGTTGAATGGTTTAGAGGATGTATCCTATCCTGGATAGGATACATGTTTGAAAGCTTGGTTATCATTAGTGTCTTTTGAAAAGTCCTTATGGAACTCAAAACCTGTTGGTGTTGTTTTCTGAATACGGAGTCTGTGTTTTTGGGGTTAAATCAATGTTGTTGTAATGTTTCAAAACTTAATCAATGGATGAACATCTTGGATTTGTCATATAGTTGTTTGTTATGGTTGAATGCAATGATATTAAGCAAGTCACACCAAATCACGCTTCTGCAAAAGTCAGGGTGTGACAGTTTGGTATCAAAGCTTCGATTGTAGCGAACTAGGATTCCTTCTCGAGTCTAGACTACAATCATTAGGGATCCCATGAAAATATTTTTTTTCCAACATGATTTCATTGCATATACGAAACGTCCAGATCCAAGAAAACAAACATTTTTTCTAAAAGAAAATACATAAAACACATTTAAAGGTCTATGTTTGTGGTTCACTCTGGGAGACTGGGTAGTTCAGTCTGGGAGACTAGGTGTTTCAGTCTGGGAGGCTGGGTGTTTCAGTCTGAGAGACTGGGTGTTTAGTCTGGGAGACTAGGTAGTTCAGTCTGGGAGACTGGGTGGTTTAGTCTAGGAGACTAGGTAGTTCAGTCTGGGAGACTAGGAGGTTAGTCTGGGAGACTAGGTGGTTAGTCTGGGAGACTAGGTGGTCTAGTCTGGGAGACTAGGAAGGATAGAAAGGATTTGTGAGGACTGATAAGGATACACGATTACATGATTTTATGATGCATTGACTTTGCCTGCATACATAATGATAGAAGTTAAATATGTGCATATGTTGTGAATGTTTTGTTACGGACACTATGTCTTCACCTGATAGCGGATTGCCCGACGACCATGATCCCATGGCAGTAGTCTCCGACGACGAGATTAGGTTAGAGCCGAAGATCTTCACCTCAGATTCAGAGAGTGACCCGGAGATGATGTCCGATGACGACGTGCAGCCGTTCGCGTTGCCCGACTTGGGAGATGATTTACCAACTGCTGATGGCATTCTGGACGAGGATCCTTTGGTTATTCCCACTCCTGTCCATGATCATCTTATCATCGATCATCCCGATGGTGAGCATGTCCTGGCACCGATCCTCGCTCCCGTTCCTTTAGTGGCCATTCCTCTCGAGAATTTGCCTTTTGACGATTTGATTGATGTTGACGTTGATTTGTTTGATGGTCCTTCTGACGATGCCCATGGTGATGGAAAGCTAGATGAGAACGTTTTTGCTATCCCACTTTTGAGATCCCTGTTATTGAGATTTCCCCTGACTCTGGCATACACTCTGTCTCAGATTCCTTTGAGTCTGTGACACCTTTAGGTTTGCAGACGGTCGGATTACAGCGCGTTGCTACCGACTCAGACAACGACACCGCTATGACTGCGGCACTATTACCTACCTAAGATCTCACACCTCCACACGACCCAGAGCCTGCTCCTGAGCTAGCTCATGTTCCTTTTGCGTCAGCCTGATGTTGCACCTGCTGATCCTGAGCCCTTGCTTGTTCATGACCCTATTTCTTTTGGGTTACCAGACATTGCACCCCTTATACCTGACCCAGTACCTGCACATGATGATCTTCTCTTTTGTTGAGACATTTGTTCCTGCACCCGCACCCGCCGATGTTGCTCCTTTTCCCCCTATGGAAATCGACGTCCATTGCACCGACATGCCTATCGCTTTCTTTCAGGGCATACCCGCACCCCGGGAAGGTACTTCAGGTCAGCACCCGCATGACGATCCTTTTGCTACAGCAGCATTTTCCCCGACTTCACAGGCCGCGCCGTATGCTCTTTTCTATACTTCACCGACGGACGAGCCATTCCGATGGTTCCTACCATACACTATGCTGATTTCACACCCCTACCATCCCTCACATTATGGAGGCTACACACAGAATGAGTTGCTCCTGATGCAACACCTACAGTTTGAGGTTATGAGTCGCAGAGTTTTGGAGCTTGAGCTGACACCACGCCCTCCACCCTGTCTATACCAGTATACTATGATCCTCCACATTCATCACTGTCTCTATTTTCACTCTCACCTGCTGCTATTACACTTTTCCCAGGTTTTGATGCTCTTTCTTTACTATCAAACAACAGATCAGTAACTTACTTCGACATGTATACGAGCTCGAGGAGGAGCTCGCACACGTTAGCAGTTTGTTTTTCTTCCCTTCTTCACCTCAGTCATCAGTATAATTGGCTTTTGGTTTTAAGCGGATTGCGTTACTTTGGGGTAAAGACACTACTAATGAGCCGAGATCGTGGAGACTGTTGAAGACTACTCTTGACCTCGAGATTTTGATGCACTAATAGATTTATTGGACAAGGGTAGGGTGACCATGTGTCCCTTTTGATGTGATACACTTTGTAGACAATGTGATTGTGGTCGGTAAATAATGAGACCTCAGTCGCTATGTCTTCGCTAAGCACGTTATTGATCTGTTTGTGTGTGCTATAATTATGATGCTTCATGCTTGCTTGTTATGTTCTCATTAAATATGTTCCCATCTAAATGTTTGTGTTATAATTGTGATGTTATATGATTGCTTGCTTTGACGATTGCTTATATACATAAATATACACACCTCCTAGGTCTTATTCGTAAGTAGAGGCTTATATGCTTAATAAAACCTGACCTAGCCGATCTTCTTCTTAGAAGTTGTCGACTCAAGGAACATCGATACGAACAACCCTCTGCCAACGACAAAGGCGGAATTACAAGAGCGCATCTCACATGCCATTGCACAGCACGAGGCCCTTCGCCCCAAACGCCGCGGAGGTACCTCAGGAAATAACCCATCCAACGGTAATGTTTAGTCACTTAAGACACATTACAAAACATTCAGACATTTCCAAGTGTGCATCGCTAATGCCTTATGTGAATGATGTTGCTTATGTCGCAGACTGCACCTACAAGCAGTTCTTGAGCTGCAAGCCCCGAGATTTCGACGGCACCGGGGGTGCCATAGCTTTTGTGCGTTGGGTTGAGAAGACGGAGTATGTTTTGCGATTAAGTAAATGCGCCCCCGAGCATCAGGTCAAATACATAGCTGGACTGTTTCTGGATGGAGCTCTGTCATGGTGGAACCTTCAGGTTCAGACGTTGGGCG
The DNA here is from genome assembly GCA_030545235.1 of Helianthus tuberosus. NCBI lineage: Eukaryota > Viridiplantae > Streptophyta > Magnoliopsida > Asterales > Asteraceae > Helianthus > Helianthus tuberosus. The sequence goes on from JARYGA010013790.1 coordinate 4,326, forward strand.
AGACTGTTGCGTATGCTTTAACGTGGGACGAATTGAAGGAGCTGATGCGTAAGAGATATTGCTTGAGGGCAGAAGTCTAGAAGATGGAGACTGAACTGTGGAACTTGAAAATGGAAGGTCCAAAGATAGCCGAGTATGTGCAGAGATTTCACAATTCATCGCAAGTTGTTCCATACCTGGTGGAACCAGAGTTTAAGAGGATCGAACGCTTTATCGAGGGATTGGCACCTCAGATTCTAAGCCTGGTGACAACATCTAAACCTCCAACAATCACCGATGCTATCGACTTAAGTGTGGCGCTCACCGAAGAAGCGGCTAGACTAGGAAAAATTTCCACCTCGGAGGAGAAAAGGGAGATTCTTGTGGAGCCATCTGGAAATAACAAGAGGAAGCTCGCAAATTTCAAGAAGGGTACTCGAGCAAACAACAAGAAGAAGGCCAAAAAGGGAAAAGAATACATAGGTCTCCTACCTAAGTGCGACAATTGTCTACGTTACCATGTCGGGTGATGTAAATATGGAAAATGTGATAACTGTGGCAAGAGAGGACATCCCAAGGATACTTGTAGGCATGATACTGAACGTGGAAATGAAGGCCAAGATGGCAGTAGGAATCACGAAGGAAACGACGACAACAGCAACTATCAAGGCAGGACGAGTGACAAAAAAAAACGTGCTCAAGGTTGTTTTAACTGTGGAAGCAAAAAGCATTTCAGAAAATACTGCCCTAAAAACACTCAGGCGCATGGATGAAAGATCAACAACGGAGCTAGGGAAGCACGCCAGGATCCAAACATGGTCATCAGTACGTCCCATACTAGTCAACAATATGCATCTGTGCTGTTAGGAATCTAAAGCCAATTTTAACTTCGCATCTCTAGAGTTTAAGAGTATCCTTGGTTTAGTAGCAAGTAAGTTAGACATCCCTTATCCGATAGAACTAGCTAGTGAGAGGCTAGTAGAAGCTAGCGAAGTGATTTGAGGCTGTGTGATAGGGCAGGGAGAGCGTGAGTTTACGATTGATCTACTGCCAATAGAGTCGGGAAGTTTCGACATAGTAATTGGAATGGATTGGTTGTCGAGTAACCAAGCTGAGATCGTATGTCACGAGAAGATGTTCCACAGCCCGACGGCAAGTGAAGAGACGATCTTGATTCATGGGGAGAAGCAGGATACGCCTCTACAAATTATTAGTTGTTTAAAGGCACGAAAGTTTTGCGTAAAAGGTGTATTGCCTCCTATGCTCATGTCATGGACAAGGAAGCTGAAGAACCGTAGCTTGAAGATATCCCTGTGGAAGGGAATATCCTGAAGTTTTCCGTGTAGACTTATCAGGATTATCCCCTCAATAACAAGTCGAATTTCACATTGCATTGGTTCCAGGGGCCGCACCTGTAGCTAAGACACCTTAAAGACTTACACCTTCGAAGATGCAAGGATTGTCTGCGTAGCTTCAGGAGTTGCTAGAGAAGGAAGTTAACAGACCAAGTTTCTCGTTTTGGGAAACTCCAGTTTTGCTGGTCAAGAAGAAGGACGATAGCTTTCGTATGTGCATCAACTACCAGGAGCATAGGTCGAAACTTGTTAAAGGTTATCGCATAGGAAACCACGTCTATTAACTTAAGCAAACACCATTATTTTTCCATATGTGTCATCTCAGTTAACCGAATAGATAATGTACTCAAATTTCTTTCATTGAAATTTCCACTTTTGCTTCTAGCGATTAGATTCTTGCGTCTCTACTCCTCTTAATGGTAGTTGCATCCCGACAATTTTCTTCATTAAAGTAAACACTCTTTTGTCTCGATACTTGATTATTTCTTCGTTTTAACAAATGCTCATTGTTTCATTTCTTGGAAATTCATATGTTACGCATGCACCATTTGTTATGCATGTGGTTTCGTTTCGAATGAGCGTCTCATCCAAGTTCAAGTGTTATTTTGCTAAAAGCTAACTATTGATTCTAATGACCTCTATTATTTAAATTGTTGGCTCCTTTGCTTTCAAGTCAAGACACTTTCTTGAAACTTCTTTCAAGTTATATACATGGTTTATCCTTGTAACCATGCTGAAATTCCCTTGTCGATACATACGTTTGTTGTCAGATTTCGCTAAAAACAAGTTCAATTGCTTGAACTTGTCCATTTCGCATCTTCAATTCAAGACACCATATGATGTATTGAGAGCATCATATTCAAATTCATTTTTGCAAGTATTTCATTTGATCTAAGTCGCAGTAGACTTGCTTGGTCTACAGCTCCCTTAAAACATTTGTTGAGTTCGACACCTCGTAGTAATGTTTTCACTAAAATTGAAGCTTGCGCTAATCTCGTTTAGGGATGAGCATGTCGGTATTCCGTCCCGTACCGATACCGATACCGACTAATACCGATACCGATTTTCTCCCAAACTAGGTACCGATACCGAAACATGTCGGTTAGGTATCGGTACGGTACGGTATCGGTATTATACCGTATTTTGAGGGTCGGTATCGGTATAATACCGATACCGTACCGTACCAATACCGAAATCGCCAAAATGTGGATACCGATCGGTACGGGATCGGTATGGGATCGGTATTGGTATTCATATGCTCATCCCTAATCTCGTTTACGCATCTCATACATGGATTTAGTTGTTTATTTATTGACTTGCTCTAAATCCGTTTTGTTTTATCATGATTAAAGCAATCTTAACACAATCGTGTGTTAAGACAGTGGTACATAAATTTATATCCCAGTGTACCTCCTAACGGTTCTTTCATTATCAATCAAAAACAGTAATTCTTTGGTGTTCCATATTCAATTGAAAATTTCTGCGATACCATTTGAGTCACATTTTCAGGCTCGCTTCATTACACTTTCATTTGATTTCAAACATGGTGAACATGTTCGGTCACCACTATTATTGGATTATGTCATTACGACACTTTGTGGTGTCGGTATAAACTTGTAGCTTGTGCTAATCATAGTTAATCGTTTCATACGGAATTACATACACTTTTCGTTTGACTTGCCATTTAAACATTCTTAATGCAACTACGAATTAAGACATTGATGCGTCGGATTCGATTATAGTCCATTTTGATGTCTTCCCGCAATTCAATAATGTCAACATCCTAATTTCATTCGTGTATTTGTTCGAGTTGTTGATTTTAAGTTCATCTAGCAGATGTTATTATTTCTAAAATTCTTTTGCATTTTGTAAACAATCTGTTGAAATTCTATTGGTCATAACTCCTCTTTTATTGGACCCTTGTGTTGTAAGCGACACCAGATGTTACGTCTATTCGACTCGTATCCCTTGATGTCAAAGTCCGAGAGGCATACCTTTTAACATTTGGATTCTTAATATAGTAAGATGTCCTTGGATTCGCCTGATTCAATAAGTCTTGATTCGGTGTTGAAATTTGTTATTATGGTGTTATTCATATCCATACATGCATGACGTAACCCTAAGGAGTTAAGGTAGTATAAATTTTGAGGATGAAATTTTCTTAACAGGGGGAGAATGTGACAACTGTCAAAAATCCAGGTATCCGTACAATTAATTAATCATGATTAGTGCTTAATGACTGTCCTGAATTGCAATTAACTGCTTTTTGATTACTGCCTTATACATACATGTGCATCATACATTGTTTAATGTCATACCCATATTGCATGAAAGTTGTATTGCCTTAAATGATGCAATAAGTGTAGATAGCACAGTTATCTGATAGATCAAGAAAATGCTGACAGAACTCAGCACATAGACAGACAATGCATTGAGAGACATAATGAGCCAGAAACTAAGAATTACACTAGTATAGTGTGTAGGAAAGTAAGGATCATAAAACTGCCTTCCTAGAGATAGTTTAAGAGTCGGAAAGTGCCTAAAACTCACCCAAAGTGTTGAATTCAGCAAAATTCAGCAAAAATCAGCAATTTAACAATCTAATTTCATGCAGATATATGCTTAAATGATCCTGAATGCTTTCCTAAATGTCGGGAATCAAAAGTGTCACAAAAGGTAACATAAAATACACTAAACTACGTAGTTTAGCACTTTAACGAACCAGTAACCAACTGAACAACCGGACACTACCCGAAACATCAAATTTACACTAGAAGCACTGTTTTAACGTTACCAAGTTAGTTATGATCCCCGAACATCATAACACATCCAATATAAATATCTAGTTACCAAGTCCTAACTAATACTTGGATTTTAACCTAAATAACTAACTAGTGGTTGGAACCTAATCTACTACACCCCCCCCCCCCCACCTAGAATCGGCCAACTAAGCATGGCCCACTAGAGATTTTATTTGGTTAATTTATTAGATTATGTTTCCACTTTATTAAACATATTATACACTAGTTAAAGAAATGGTGGAAGATTATAAGTAAAGCCACTAGTCCATAATATTCATTTACCACACATATCACCAACATACTTCTTCCTCTCCTTTCTTCTTACCTCACGGCCAAGAATAAGCCACCACCACCATCATTCAACCATCTTCCATCCATTCCACATATGTACAAAGGTGTTAGAAGGTGCATAAGGAAGCTAGGAGCTTTTGGAAGTTGAAGTTCCTTCACCATTTGCTTTTATCCACTTGTTTGCTCCTCTTGATCATCCCTAGCCTTGTGCTAGTGGTAAGCACCATGATCTTGCTAGTTTACTTCTATTTTAAGTGGTTAAAAGACATTACATAAAGTTAATCATAAAGAACACTAAAGATCATAAGCATGAAACATGAACATAAGCTTAAAGTTATAAGAAATCATGAAGAAATCATGTTATTTATGTGATGTTATACTTGATGATTGTTGTTTGCTTGTGTAAATGATGTAGATCATCATATGATCTTGCTAGATCATGATTAAAAACATGATTTAGCAAGATAAGAGGATGATTATGTTAAGAAATCAATAGATCATCCTTATGTAAATCATGAACTTGAAGTATAAATTGTTTTTCTTGTAAAATAATGATCAAAGTAAGTGTGATACTTGTAGATCTAGAAATTTTATGGATGATTTTTAAAGAAACCGAGTTAAAAATATAAGCTTTGTTAAAACTTGGTTCTTATATAAACAAACTCTATTTTTGGTGGTTAAACAAGTGTAGAAACACTTGTGTAACAAGAAAATTTCATAAAGAAAAATTTTTAGAAAATGTGACAAGAAGTTGTAAACATCTAACTTCTTTAAAAATGAAGTTTTTAAAGAACAAATCACATTTTAAAGGGTAACAAGACTTACTAAGAACACTAGTAAGTTACTACAAATTTTTACAAATATTCAAGTTCGTGAAGTAGTATAAAATGCATGATTTTGGCAAGATTGGTAAGTAAAGGTTGTTTCTTGATGATTGAAAATTGATTGTGATGTTTTTTACAAAAGAAAATGATATGCTTGAAAGCATGGAAACCTCCATTTTTAGGGAAAACTATGGCAAAATTTCTAAAAATATAAACACTTAGAAAAATATTTCTAAACAAGTATTTACAAGTGTATTTTAAACCATAAATTGTTACATAAACTTTGCCATAAATTTTGGTTACAAAAACACAAATATTGGAGGTTGGTTTTTATAAATAAAAGTGACTAAGTATGTATTTAGAAGGTATATAATTAGAAGACACATATGTGTGATTATTTGTATACTTTATGTATTAGTTATATTATTTTAGGACTTGAAATATTATAACTCACAAAATACCAAGAAATTACCATCCAAAATATTACCAAAATTCCAAAGAATAAATATACAACCTTACACAAAATATTGGTGAAATCGAACTATGGAATAAGACTTACAAAAATATTCTGGAATTTATTCACAAAGTATATTTTGGTAAAATAATATTTTGGACACAAGGAAACAAAAATATGATTTTTACAATTACTACAAAAATATATCATATTTTTTAGAAGGAAAAAATTATTATTTTTGACAAGTATGAAATATATATATTTTTCTTGAAATATTTAGAAGATATATTATTTTTAAGAAATATATACACAAACATAAGATACAATATTTTTGGGAGAAAAATATAGTTTCTCATATAAATATGAAACATATCATTTTTGGAAGAAAAATGAGTTTACATATATGTTCTATGTTGGACATGAAAATATATAATTTTTGGAACTTATAAGTGAATACAAATATTTGCCAAGAGAAAAATTATAAGTAATTTTTCTAAATAATACTTATTACAATATATATATTTTGGAAATATATGTTGGTGGACTTTTATTAAAGTTGATATTCCGGAAAAATTAATACGAAATTAAGTAAAAGAATACATAATGAATACAATAAAATACGTATTCCTATACGAATACGACCCTAATACATGGCAAATAATATAAGATACCCCATCTTTGGGAAGGGAATACAAGCATAAATACATGGGAAGTATTAAGTTAATATATATTGTTTTAACAAATATTCCAAAATTTAATAAATTTAATGTAAGTTAAAATATCAATTATTTTAACAAATAATTATATACTTGGAATAATAATGAAGACACTTTGAAACGTAACTCAAAGACACTAATCAATACTAAGTCAAGGCACGACCCGCTCGTCTAATGGACTGTAATACGCATGTAGGTAGTCATGCGTTATAGAGGAAGCTTTGAGTTACATTGGATATAAGGAATGCAAAACTGTGAGTTCATGTTCCCCCTTTTCTTTAACTATTTTCGGTTTTATAACTTCGGGGGTGAAGTACATGTTACAACTGTTTACAAACGTTATTATTTGGTATGGTTAGCTAAGGAAGGGTACTTCTAGATCATGTGAGTGGTGGGTAGGACGCTTAAGGTCATCAATCCTCTTGTAGGACCAAGGGACATGAGTGATAGATCTATTTGGGTGTAGCGAGCCCCTTCCATGAGTCCGTCATGTGGACCATGGGTTGACTATGTCTTACAGCCGGAGGCCTGGTGCAAAGTCTGCTAGGTTTGAGCTTGTCCTGCATCACGTCACAAATGTTAATGTATTAGCTACACATTAATTGATCTGTTTCCTTGTTGCTTTCATACCGGGATTTCAAGTACATACTTTCAATGATTTCAAAGGTTTATTCACAAACACACACACGAACTCTCTCAACTTTTGTTGATGTTTTCAAACTACATGTATTTCAGGAAACTAAGTATGGATCTGGCGGGCGTTAAAGTTTCAAGTGTTGTCTGGAATAAAAGATGTCATCCGGTGTTGAATGGTTTAGAGGGTGTATCCTATCCTGGATATGATACATGTTTCAAAGCATGGTTATCATTAGTGTCTTTTGAAAAGTCCTTATGGAACTCAAAACCTATTAGTGTTGTTTTCTGAATACAGAGTCTGTGTTTTTTGGGTTAAATCAATGTTGTTGTAATGGTCCAAAACTTAATCAATGGATGAACATCTTGGATTTATCATATAGTTGTTTGTTATGGTAGAATGCAATGATATTAAGCAAGTCACACCAAATCACGCTTCCGCAAAAGTCAGGGTGTGACATGTCGATCTTGAACAATCAATGAAATATCCAATTGGCAATGACGACCCCCTAATTGAAGATGAGCCAGAACCACCTAATAAGGTGGGTCTAGCCAAGGACCCTTATAAACGTGGCGCACCACGGAGGCATGCCGCGAAACTATCCATAGTTTTAGTTTAGATTAACTTTTATGTTTTCTAGTTTAGTTTTACTTTTCAGGAATAAACCACACTCGAACTGGTGGAGGTTACTAAGGGAAACTTGAACCTACACCCCATGCACAAAAACAGAGCCCCCTGACAATTTTTATTCATTACAGCAAGTTCAGCACGGGGCCGTGCTCACCCCAACACGCCCCCGTGCCCAAGGTTCTGCAAAAAGCGCGTAGTTCAGGTAAATAGACAGGGGTCGTGCTCGCTGAACACGCCCCCGTGCCCAGCCTTCTGTTTATTTTTGGTACTGGCAGTCTGACCACGGGTTTGTGCTCAGCCCACCACACCCCGTGTTCAACTACCCAGTAACATAAAATCTTGTTTTTAACCCACTTTTACACATTTTAATCAACCGAAAAACTTATTTTTGAGACACATTGAGGACAATGTGTAATTTAAGTGTGGGGGGGGGGGGTGCTAAAACCTTGAAGTTTGCAAGTCCTAATAACAAGCCTTACACAAAACTCTATTGGAACATCAAATCACCCCAAATTTTTTCAAAAAATTTCATTTTTTTTTACTTCTCTTGGTTTAATTCGGGAATAACAAGTTCTAAAAAGGTTATATTTTTACAAATTTACAACCGATAGCGTCGTGATAAAAAAAACCAACGTAAGAAAATTATGAAACGGTATGACAAATCTAGTAAAAATTTGATTATATATACTCGATCACATTATAAACCCATTCCCACAAAAAGTGAGTTTTGAGCCTTTATTGAGCATTCAAATACACATCTTTAAACAAAATGCTCATTTTTCGTTTCTTGTGTGAGTAGCTGCTTGGTTTCTACGACTCTAGAACTTGCCATGAAGATACATTCCCGGTCCTTACCAACTTAAACCCAAGTAAGTAAATGATGGAGGCATTAGGACTAACCCTTTTTTCTTTCAACACCATTATTTTTTTACCACCTACCCAAAATCCCCCTAGTTAACCCCTTTGAGCCTAAACCTTTTCATTTCTAAACCCACAAAACAAACACCCTTTACCCACAAAAAACCCCTTTTTTTTTATTTTAAACCCTTTATTTTAGTAAAAAGCTGGGTCTTCATGTGACATTCCTTATCACTTATCAAAAAAATGATGAAGTATAGCAATAAACAAACAAGTTCCTCAAAAGAAACTTTGTTTGAAAATGCTTCGTTTAAATAAAAAGTCACAAAAAATAAAGAGTTTTACGACGACCGACGCTTTTTACGCCTTTCGCCCTTTTTACTAACCACAAACCCAAAACCACCTACCTTTAACCCAAGCCTAACACTTCCCCAAGTCCTCTTGATATTAACAAAGATTTTAATTAAAAAGGAGGAGGATTGATTGCTTGGTAAGCATATGGTAGAACTAAGTTCCATGCCGGTCTCGAGTGTTTCACAAAAATACATCTTCGGCCGAGTGTTGAATGATCTCCCGTGAGGTATGTGAATGTTGGTGCATTCATCTGTCGTCTTCGTCTTATGTCGAGTCTCAGTCTCGTTGCGGATCTGAAAAAGGATGATGTCAACATCTTGGTTGATGACATCATAATTGTGACATCATACATGACATCATCACAAGAAGACAAAAGCATTTATGATAGTTAGATGATGAATTTGGTCAAAGTTGTAATTCTGATTTCGTTTAAATGTCTAGATGTAGGTCCGCTTATGAGTCAACTAGATCAGGTTCGCTCATATGTCATTTATCTGGTCCGCTTTTGTGTCATGTACTTATAAGCGGACCTGATCTCCTATATATAGTGATCATGAGCGAATCTCACACATAGTTCTAGGTGATTGTCTTCTGGTGAGCCACGAAGTGCTGTCGAAGTGTCGACAGGTTGTAAACGTCTTCCAGATCAATAATATCGATAGTTTAATGTGTATACTTGCTGAATTACATCGAAACACTTGTTTCCGCCTCTTGTTTTGGTGAAAAACTCTTCTACACGACTCGTTTAGGTCCGAATTCGATCCTACAATTGGTATCAGAGCCAGTGGAGAAGAGTTTTCTACAATTCAGCAGCGATTTCTGTTTCTACACCTTTCTTTTCCGAAAAACAAAACTTTTTACGGTCAAAATCGGCCAAATTTCACATATATTGTGCGTAAACATGTTTTAATCAATCCTTGAAAGTTTCAAAGCTTGAATCGACCTAAAACATCAGATTTTTGAAGATTCGCTCATACGGATTCGTGATATTGATGATGTCATCAGCTGGTTCGCTTTTTAGGTCCGCTTATTAGGACATGTTTGTCATCTGGTCCGCTCATCTGGTCCACTTATTCGAACATTCTGGTTCGCTCTTAGTGACATTTGATGTCCGCTCATAGTGACACTTAGAAATTCAGTCTCAAAGTGTCAGTATTTCATGTGATAGTTCATCGAATTATGTGAGTTTTATGGGTCTGAATTGTGTCGGTCACATGTGGGTGTGAAGTTCAAGAATTGCATGTGTTGTTTGCTGAATTTGCATAAGATTTTAGGTGATAGAAATAATCATTAATAGTGTTGGACAAATCAATTTAGTTGAGTAATAGAAATTGACAATTCATAACATTTGTCGGATGCATGTGACTCAAGTTTTGCATGTAATTGTTGTGGTCCTATCAAAATTAAGTTGATAGTCAAAGTTTGTCAGTGTGCATGTGTTTTAGCCTTGATCTTGTGAATGTGATATTATCAAAGTGTGAAAATCATTAAACAATAACATGTGAAATTGCATAGAATTTAAAGGTGTCAGCCCACGTATTTGTTTTTAGTGCACCGGCCCACTATATCAATTTTTTTTTAAAAATGATAAGAAAATTTTGTTGATCATTGATCCATGTGAGTATTGTCAGATCACTAATCGTGATTCATTTTACATATTGATGGTCCAAATAATGTTGTTACATTTGATTATCACCGATCCATCATTATATTGTTAAGGCCCAAGTTTACTTGTTAAGTGTTTGTTGACCCATTGTGAGTTAATTCAAAAGATTATTCATCAGTTCGCTTGTTGGTCACAAGGTTTGAATTTTTTGTCGGTTTGCACGGTGTTATCAGTACATTGGTCAGTCAGGTTTGTTTCGTGTGATCAAGTTGTGTGATAATTGTTCAGTTCGCACGATTCGGAGTTCAAAGGTGTCAAAAAGTCATTCGAGTCATTCAGTCCGCACAGTGTCAACCTTCAATCCGCTCAAAATAGTCACCAGTTCGAGTAACAGTTTCTTTCAGATAATTGATAAACGTTTAAAACTGACTGTGTGTTTGTTTGTTGCTCGACAGGTATTTTACGAGGTAGACCAGTTCGTTTGAAAGCTTGTTTAAGAAATTCTTCGATATCAAAACATGGATTCTGAATTCTACAACGCATTTGCTACCCCGACTACTCCAGCTTCCATTGCCCAAAACATGAATGCAGAAAATGAAACCGGAACAATGCAAAAACCCCCGAAACTCATGGGTATTGAAGATTATCACGGATGGAAGAAAAGGTTTGAGAATTGGGTACAGGCAAATCATCTAAAAGCTTGGGAGAGTATCGAAACTGAATATGAAAGGCCAAAGAATACAATGGGAGCTGATAAAATCATTTCTGAATTTACTGAACAAGAGAGGGAAAGTTATAAAGGAGAGAAAATGATGATCAATTTGTTACAACAAGCAATAAAGGAGGATATATTTGTGTTGCTTCAACATGATGACAATGCTTATTCTATTTGGGAAGCTCTTAGAAATAAATTTGAGGGAAGTACTGAAATGCTACAAAGTAAAGCAGCCTTGTTGAAAAAAGAGTTTGAATTGTTTACGTGCATGCCTGGTGAAACAACAAAGAGTCATATTGAAAGATATTGTCATCTTGTACGCACCATGTCACAGTTGAAGATTACAAAAACTCCAGTAGAATGGGTTGAAAAGCTTGCTGACGCGTTACCGCAACAGGAATGGGGTACATATCTGATGATATTGAAGAATTCCGGACAGTTTAAAAGGTTATCGATTGCACAGTTTATAGAAAAGTTGGAGGCACAGGATCTGGAGCAGCAGAAGATTGCTAGAATGAATAGTTCAACTCATCAACAAGATATTAAATTGTATTATAAAGGAAATGTTCAAACTGCTGAAGTCAGTCCAAAGATACAAACTGCATTTAGTGCTGGAAATCAGTCTACACCTAGCAGTCAAGGATCAGTCAACACTAGTGGGTTCTCTACGGTAAATCCTCCAAGTGTTCAAAATGCTTCTGCTGGAAATGGGCATTTGATTCAGTGCAATGTAGCTCTACATCTTCAAAATGGTCAAAATTATTCTGAAGAAGTTGTAAAGCATCATATGGGATTATTGGTCACTGCATTAGAGTCTTATGAAGGGTTGATTGCCGGAAGAATTGGTAATCCTATGCTCACAAAGGAAGATTATGACCAAATTGATGCAGAGGAACTGGAACTGATGGATATTAAATGGGCATTAGCTAGTGTTTTGAGGAGAGCAGAAAAGTTTAGATTGGTTACAGGAAGAAATGATTTCTTGGATGCAAACCTTTCTAATCTAGGGTTTGATAAATCTAAAGTTGTCTGTTTTCGTTGCAGGGAGAAAGGCCACTTTAAAAGAGAATGCAAGAATCAGGAGCCGAGAGGAGCAAAGGAGTCGTCGGGGAAAGATGATTATTATAGGAAAACCATTTATCAGCAAATCACTCATCAACCACATCAACAAAAAGAAGCTCAAACAGCTCATGGAAGAATGATCGAGGATGCAAACAGGAAAGCTTATCATGGCATTATTAATCAAGATGATGAGCAAGTAGCTGATGGTTTTAGCCGGGACAAGTACATTCCAGCTAATCCTAATGTTAAAGCTTTTATTGCTCAGATTGTGCAAAAGCCAGAGTTGATGAAGGAGTGGATGGATGTGATGTCGGATAATGAGGAGAGTCAAGATGGAAAATCTGTTTCTTCTGAAAGCAGTGATGATGATGAAGAAGTTGAACAGATAAACATTGGAAAATCTCATTTATCTTCTGACAGTTTTGAATTTTATTTTGCAGAAAAATTGAAGAAACTAAAAGAGAGGAAAGCTGCAAAAGGATTGAAAGAAATCAAAGTGGTTGAGAAGATTGTGGAAGTTGAAAAGATAGTTGAAGTCGAGAAGATCGTTGAAATCACAAAACCCTGTCTTACTTGTTTAGAGTCATGTAAACAATGTATAGAAAAAGATGAGAGGTTTAGTGAGTTAGAAAAGTTAAAAGTGTATACGTGCTGAATTACATCGAAACACTTGTTTCCGCCTCTTGTTTTGGTGAAAAACTCTTCTACACGACTTGTTCAGGTCGGAAGAAAAGTTGTTGTTTGATGTAAAAAATTTGAAACAGTCATATGATGTATTGAACAGAACTGTGAATAGTCTGGAAAAGACTAACTCTGAAAGAGAGAAAGCTTTGAAGATGATGAATGCTACCATGATGACAAAGCAGAAAGAAATCAATTTGTACATAGAAGAATGTGCAAAGTGGAAGAAAGAGTTGGAGAGTGAAGCAACTGAAAATGAAAGAATCAGAAGATTGCTGCAAAGTTACAAAGGTTGTGACTATATAATCGATAGAATTTATCCAACAGTTGAAGGATTTGAAGCGTTTAAAGGTGAAGAAACAAAGCCAAAGAAGAAAAAGGATACTGGTAAGAAACAGGGTGTCTGTTATAATAAGTGTCCGCCTCCGATTTGGGAAGGGTATTCGTCTAGAAAACCTAACGAGGAAGAATTAAAAAAGGCAGTCAATATAAAGTTGGAGTCCGAGATAACCGATGTTTTACCGGATAGTATTGAAGTCACGTTCACAGCGTCCGACACAGATCATGAGTCAGAACTGATAAAACGAGTGGTCGATCAGGTGTTGGATAAGGATGAGGAGTCAGAGTCAAAGTCCGAATCCCAAAGTTCGTGTCAGTCAGTCAGAAGTTCGAGTTCGTCTGTCAAGAATTCAAAATCGTCGGAAAAACGGGTTTATAGTAAAGAATTTTTATTGTCAAAATCTAATTTGAATGATGAAACATTTGAAGTTGTATATACTTTGAATGATTCTTACAAATTATATTTTGATAAAGAGTTTCCAATAAGAAGTGTTCGTTTTGACATGATCAAAAAGGTTTTCAAAATGACAGAAATTAGTATTTCTGAAATAAAAGATTTAAATCTTACTGAAAAACCTAAAAAATACACTTCAAGAGTTCAACAGCGGATAAACAAGAAAAAGGGTTACAATTCTGGTTCTGGTTTTCAAAAGAAATCAAACCACAATCGTAGCTACAAAAAGAAAGGACTTGGTTTTATTCCACCTGAAAACTATAAAAATGAAAAATATGTTCGAGATTTTAAATCAAAAATGACATATGTTGCAGGAACTAGTCATGAAGAAGAAGCAAAGAGCTCATTCTGGAAACAGTCAAACAAGGAGTTTCTTGCTGAAAAGATGAAGAATGGAGCCTTTCAAAGGAAAGAGACAAGAACTTGTTACAGATGCAATGAAGTTGGTCATATTGCATGGAACTGTCCGAAAGCGACTAACACAAAACAGGGAGTTTCTGGAAAACTGAAAGAAGTTATTGTTGATAAAACCGAACCACCAACTGAAAAATTTAAAGTTTTCAAAAATTCAACATATGAAGTTGGTGAGTGTTTGAAAAGGTTTTACAAGAAGAAGGGAAATCTTGACAATCAAGCATGGGTTGTTAAGAAATCAGAGGTAAAATCTGGCAATGAATCTGATTCCACAAAATCAGAGGAGCCACAGTTTGATGAGAGTGATGAAAACTCAGTTCTTTCAATGGATGATGAGAATTTTCCACCATTGAGGATTGAGAATTTTAAATCAAAAGTTGGGAAAGTTGAGATCTCTAATCAATTTTATTCTGACAAGAATGAATTTGATGTTGAGAAAGCGTTTAATGGGAAAGTTAAGAAGATTTTCGGAAAAATGGTTGAAGGGAAAGTAAAAGGGGTAAAAGAGTTTTATGCTAAAAAGAAAGCAACTTACACTCCAACTGCTTCTGAATTGAAAACACCCAAGGCTGGTCAGGCTTGGGTGGACATTTTCTTTGCTTGAAAACCTGACTTGCCGGAGATCCCAAGTTTGTAATCGTGGATCAGGAATCGGCATCATTCATGTTTTATGAGTTTGTATGAAAAGTTCTTAAAATTGTTAGCATTTTACAGGTTAAGTATGACTTGCCGGAGCTTCCAGGTTGGTAAGTGCGAAGCAGGAATCGGCATCTTGATTGGTAAAATGGTTTGTGTAGAGGTTTATTCCTACATAGGCTTGAATGTTGAGATTATTTGTACAAGAGGTACAGAGGTTGCATACATGCAAGTGGTAAATCAGGGACATTAAGTTGTACTTGATTTGCTAATAGTGGTTGAATGTAAAACAATGTGATGAACCCCTAACTTTACAAGTGGTAAAATCAACAAAACTTATTTTCCGGAAAAATCATTTTGATTAAAACAAACTTAAGTGTTTTGAAATCATAATGAGAAAATAGTTTTGTGAAAGGGGGAGTTCTGATTGTTTATGCCAAGTGGATGGCGAATTGAGGTGATTTGATATCAGTTGTCACTTTTTGTATAGTTTGTTTTCAAATTTCCTGAAATGTATTTGCATTTTAGGGGGAGTAAAAATTTCAGAAAATCCAAAAACATTTGAAAATTTGAAAAAGGCAAAAACATGATAAAATCAAAAATGAGTTTTGGTGTCAAAGAAGAGGAAATGATAGTACATCAGTAGACGGTCACAGTATGCTAAAGAATTGTATTGTTTAAATAGCGTTAAACAGTCTCACTGATGATATGCCGATAGGTTTTTACACATTTAGTAAATTTTTTCGGGATATAAACTAAATTTCAAACTTGCTTATTTCGTGGGGAACACTACTTGGATATATAGGTAACCCCTGAAATCTCGTTTGAAAGGTCCCTTATTCTGAGATACTAGGTCTTTATGCTCAGTGATATCTGGGGTATTATCCCGGGACTTCTGCTGAAAGAAATTTCTGACCTAGTCCCTGGAGAATACTTTCCGCATGCTTGAAATATAGCGCAGCCCTCAGCAATTTGATGAAACAATAAAATTGATAGTCATTGCTGTTGTAATGCAAAAGATCCTCTAAAGGGGACCCACCAAAAGTCGAAGCCGTCATCTCTCTGCGTATCAAAAGATCGACCTGAGCTCTCACGGCCCTCGTACTATAATTTATTCCCCTGACAGATATCATCTGTGGTATACTCACTTGTAAGACTGAATATTGGGATCTGGATACGGGAGTATATTCAAGAGGTGGGACACATGAGTGAGTTTAAGTCTTTAAAACACCTAACTCATATCCTGAATTAGTTGAAATTTGTGTGAGAATTTAAGTGGATCAGTATATCAGCAATCTAAGTGAATTGTTTAATTCTTAATGTGTAACTAAGCTCAACGGTACTCGTGACTTGTCAAAAACTGATATGATCCTCTTACACAAAACTCACAAAAATATTGTCTGTAAATATTTTTTATTGCATTTCTTTTAACTCAAAATTACAAAAAGATTTTCGGTGTGTTTTAGCATAAACTTTTGAAAAAGTCAAAAAGATTTTCGACAACTGATGTTGGAAAGCTGATTTTCAAAATTCCGAGTGCTAAACTTGATGACATTGTTGTGAGGGGGAGTGTATCTTAAATGTCAAAATATGTTTTTAAATCAACAAGTGGTTCATCATGTATGTGATCTGATGGAGAGTGATTGTTTATGTTTATGAGAGGGAGTCGTCTGATTATTTCAGAGTGTTTACATTGAATTGTTAAATACATAAAATTTACTTTTAGGTAGAGTGTGTTTGTGCAGGTTTAAGTTTGAGCTGGATCGATGATCCTGAGATGGATGATAGCCAGGTTGCGATCTTGGAACATCCTCAGAAAGAACCAGCCAGATTACGATCCTGAAGCAGATGATGCTGAAGAAATAACGGAATGCCAGCACATTGCAAGGGGGAGTCTGTTAATTTTGAGAGAAAGAATGAAGCTCAAAGACTGATTAAGACTGAAGATGCAAAGACTCAACATGTAAGACTCGTCAACATCTGAGGGGGAGTCTGTTGGTGCATTCATCTGTCGTCTTCGTCTTATGTCGAGTCTCAGTCTCGTTGCGGATCTGAAAAAGGATGATGTCAACATCTTGGATGATGACATCATAATTGTGACATCATACATGACATCATCACAAGAAGACAAAAGCATTTATGATAGTTAGATGATGAATTTGGTCAAAGTTGTAATTCTGATTTCGTTTAAATGTCTAGATGTAGGTCCGCTTATGAGTCAACTAGATCAGGTTCGCTCATATGTCATTTATCTGGTCCGCTTTTGTGTCATGTACTTATAAGCGGACCTGATCTCCTATATATAGTGATCATGAGCGAATCTCACACATAGTTCTAGGTGATTGTCTTCCGGTGAGCCACGAAGTGCTGCCGAAGTGTCGACAGGTTGTAAACGTCTTCCAGATCAATAATATCGACAGTTTAATGTGTATACTTGCTGAATTACATCGAAACACTTGTTTCCGCCTCTTGTTTTGGTGAAAAACTCTTCTACACGACTCGTTTAGGTCCGAATTCGATCCTACAGTGAACTTGTATATAAATGGAATTTTAAAGAGGCATGTTATGCCCTAATAAATATATTCTCTTATGAAGTGTTCAAAATAAATCATAACGAATAAGATTGTAAATAGCATAAAAATAAAACCTAATAAAGATCTTGGAATCCCGGCACTCAAGACAAGCCCAAAACTTCTCTTCTACCCATTCCATTTGGGAGTGTAAGCCACATTATAAAGAGTTTTGCTTGAGGACAAGAAAAGATTCAAGTGCGGAGGTATTTGATGTGTGTAAAATGCAACATATAAATTGCATCAAATGAGGGATAAAACTAACCCTTTTTAAGTACTAATGTTGGAAAAAGTAAACTTTTGTCTTCCTTTTGTATTTTCAGGATTAAATGAGTGTAAATGAACAAAAGAAGCAAATATGCAGCAAAATCTAACATAATTACAAGAAAAGGAATAAACTGGCATGCCCGACCCCTTGACAACATCTTCCCAAGAAAAAATAAGATATCAGAAGGCTGAACACGCCCCATACCCAGCGGACACGGGGGCGTGCTCAGGTGTCTGCAGAAAAGACAAAGTTGTAGAAGCTTCTATTTCCTAACACGGGGGTGTGCCCAGCTCAACACGGTTGTGGTTAACGCTAAGATTTACATAATCCAAGCAAATCTTGATAGTACAGATACGTTTCTGCACACGGGGCCATGCCCAGCGGACACGGGGGCATGTGGAGCTAATACAGACAAACTGCAATTACCGAAGAAAGAGAAAAAGGGTGGACACGGGGCTGTGTCCAGGCTTCTGTGCAGGCTATAAATAGGGGTGCTTGATTCACTTCAAAGGAATTCCTTGGCAAACCACCTCTCTCCCACTTCACCCACACTCCACCACCATCACAACACCCACATCCACCACCATCATCCATCATCCATCATAGAGTGTGTGTAGTAGTCTCGGGATCCAAGATTGATAATAAGAGTTCTTGACAATCAAAGGCCATGTTTGCCTAAGTCTCTTACATCACTTGGTGAAGACAAGCATTTAGTGTAATACTTTTGTTTTTTAATCTTTTCGCACTTTTTATTTGGTTTTGTATTAATGACTTTAATAACTAGTTTCTTATGTTGAAGGTGAAACTTCCTTATCATTTGTCTGTGGTGTCTTGGCATTATTTTACTGTCTATATAAAATAAAAGATTTACACTATTCATATCTCTACGGTCTATATAGAGATATGTTGGCTACCTGGTTTGGGGTTAAGGGAATGGTTTGGTAAGGTTCTTGCCTTGTTCAGTGTATAGATCCTGCAAGGAACTAGGTCAAGCTTACTAGGACCTCCTTCAATACCCACTGGTATTGGATGGCGGGGGTGCGAATGGCTTGATCCCTTCATATGTAAACTACTATTAATACAGTAACCCGGCTACTTGGGATTGTATCACTGCTTACTGACGTGTGCGTATATATACATAATTTTGCAATGAATTTACACACGATTTGGTTTTAAATTTATAAAAGTGATTATTACTTTTACATCAAAACACACACGAAAGAGGCAAGTGTACCCCGTCACATATGTAATAAAGTATCGGTAAGAACCAAGTATCGATCCAAGGAAATGGGCGGAGAAATAATACTAGACCTTTGTCACTAAACTACCGGTAAAAACATAAGTTTTGTTTGATTTTAATTAAACTAAAGTAAGCGTAAACAAATACATAAATAAAACATAATAGATAATAGATAAAAAGCCTTGCTTAATACACAACCAAAGCATGTCAACTAAGTCGGTTTTGGCACTAGAAGCATTCGGTCAATATTCCAATTTAAGACAATTAGTATCCCTTTCGGGAATCCTAACATAACAATCATTCGGAAAGCTAAAACGATAAACACACTTTAACCACCTAAAATTGTTCTTTAACGTGCAATTGATAAATGTCTATGAAAATCTCTTAAAAATAAGTTAGTCATCCGTTAGGAGTTTTCTAACCGCACTTAATCAAGGAAAGAGACACCGATAAACACAATGCAACCACCGAGACAAGCATAAACTAGATTAAATCACAACCGAGTTCATTTTACAAATCTTGCACAATAATTCACCAAGATAGCAATTTTGGCCTAAACTACTAACTAAGCTAACAAATCATGGCAAGAATTTATAACGACACCATCTAACCCGTTAAGGTCCTTACGTGACGGCAAGCTCTCTTGATTAACAATAATTACATTTTATTAAATCACTAACCATTTCTAGTATCATGATGCACACATTTAAACCAAGCTAAACTAGTTAACCAAGTTCAAAGTTTACTAATACAAGATTAATTAAGCTTCATTTTTCAACTATCTTAACTAACCAAGCATCAATCATCCAACATAATTACTTATAATCAAGAAATCAATATCAATAACAAGGTTGCAAACTAATCATCAAAGATTAACATAGAAAATACTTCAAAGTGTCATTACAAACAAAGATTAACATACTAATGGCTATAATCAAGCAAGGGATTGTTGTGTTTTTGCCCAAAGGCTACAATAATACATAAACATTAATCTAAGTACTTGAAATATTAACAAAATCATGGAAAGATTAGAAAACCAAACCATAAACAAGCACTAGACTAAGAATCCGGATAGTAATGGAGCTAAACGGCACGATGTGGCTTGAATCCGGGTCAAAAGCATAGCCTCCGGAGCCTGTAAAATCGCCTGTGAAGCTCCCAAAATTCCAGAATGTCGAACAGAATGTTTCTGTTCTGTTTTTATATTTTTTCGCTGTTGCACGGTCGTTCTTCCTGTGGCACGACCGTGCACTTTAAGCAATTATTGGGTATGGTGCACCATACTGCATGACGTCATCAGATCGTTGACCAGATTCGATATCACACGACCGTTCTTCATATGGCACGGTCGTTCTTCGCCGGGTTCTTGTTGCATGATTGGTCGCACCGGTAGTTCAGTTCCGAGAGTTTGGCTGATCATCGGATCCGCACGGGGTGCAGATCATGGAACGACCGTGCGTCACCGGTCTGGCCTTGTTTGCCTTGCACGCCTAGTCGCACTGATCGTTCATTGCCGGACTAATCAACAACTGTCGGAGATGCACGATCGTGCATCAGGTCGCACGACCGTTCCACAGGCCCAGGTCAGTTTCCTTAACAAAATGTCCGCAGCTTCGTCGTTTTGTCCGGAAAGTCCTCGTTTTTGCTATCATCTTGTCTGGTATGCTGTTTTAGGCCTGTAAACAAAAGTGTAGATAATTAAGTATCCGAATGACGGTTTTACGGCCAAAAACGCATAAAATAGGGGTAAAACGGGGGACTAAAATATGTGTAAATTAGCGAATATCAAATCTCCCCACACTTGAACCTTGTTTGTCCTCAAGCAAGCTAAACTAAAAAAAACAATAAAAGACAGAAACGGATAATAACGATAATTTACACACTATTTTATTGAAAACTACTATAAATGGTTAGCCGGTTTGTCGAAAGACAACATCAAAAGACACAAGCCCAACAAGCATATGCAATTATAAAGCGACAACCAAAAAGCCGTGACTTCACATTTAATTGACTCACATGTTAATCTTCACACAACTCATAATGTTCACACACTCGGTTTTATTTATGAAACATATATAAAATGTGTATGTGCAAACACTCAATGCCTAGTCAATGAAATGTGCAATATCATAAGCTTGTCATAAGATCTCGTCTCCACCAATTAACATGCGAACAAGTGTAAATCAAGAGGTCTTTACGGGTTGTAACGTTAGGCTAGGGCGAAGGGTATGGAAGTGGACATATAAAGTGGCGAAAACGGTTAAAACTCGGTAGTAGCGTTTAACTAGCAACAAAATATACAACTATACATACAAATGCCTTAAAAAGGCGACTAAAGCGCAATCGAGCTTATCAACGAAATTTTAACATTTAAGAATTCAAAATTGCTCGATTTCTATCAACTTCACCCTATTTTAGGGTGTTTTATTTTCTGTTTTTTTTTTTAACAAACTAATTTATACAATGAAATATAAACAATAACAAGCGCTAGTTAAACGATTATTTTTGACCGAGTTTCAACACTAAAAAGGTTTAAAAACATAAAAAGGCTAAATTTGGCTAAGTGGGCGATAATGTGGGTAAACAAATGTAAACGGGAAGGCTCGACATGGTTAATCCTAAAGGGTAATATAAGGTGAACGGGAAGCACAACACAAAGAACAAGTACACAACAAAGGGGTAATCTAAGTGCCTCTATCACTTTTACACAAATCCGCACGTTCATGGTCTTAACAAGCATACTAGTGACAAGCTCTAAATTACACATAACATCCGGCTCACTCCTATATCCGAAATGAACAAATATATAACAATCAAGGCTCAAATATGCTCACGTAACGGAAGGAATGGGTAAAAGTGTGAAAACTATCATGTAAGTCTTTCTTTGTTTGTCACGCTTTCCGGTTTCCTTTTTCAAAAATATTTTGCTTGTCGAGTTTTTATCAAGTCCGAAGCTTTCTAAAACACAACCAACCGGTTTATTTACTAAAATATATACAAAATACAAGTATTTTTGAATGATTTTTCTGATTTTCTGATTTTTTTTATATAAGAGGACAAACAAAGTTAACAAAGTTAACCCCTTCCCCACACTTGAACTTCGCATTGTCCCCAATGCGAGACCCGAAATATAGAGAAAGGGATAAAAATACTCCCCTCAAGATGATGTTGATGCCACGAGACTTCCGAAGCTGTATCTGGTACGTGCTCTGGTCCAAGATCCGATAGCTAAAACCTGCTAGTATGTCACATGTGCACCCAAAACATAACAGAAACAGAAAAATCACAAATCAACCATAATATACATAAATATAAATACTACAATCCAAACAAAACAAAAAGTAAATTGTCTGAAATACATAACCGGGGTGTTTGAAATAACAGTCAAAATAAACACCCAATAATAAATAAAGTACTGAAATAGAAAACACCACCAACTGCTATCACCACCGCCAACTACTCATCTCCATCATCATCTTCTCTCGTATAGGACGGGCCGGCATCGCCATAACCAGGGGGTTCCACGGTGGGAACTGCGGAGGGTGCTGAAAGTAGTCGGGGTATGCGTGATGCATCTCCCCGAAAAGATATGAGAATCCCGCACTGACCCCCTGATATAAAGTATCCTGGCTCTGCCGAAGCTGGTCCTGTGTGGCCCGAAGCTGAGCCTGATTGGCCCGAATCTCGTCCTGGCTAGATCTAATCTGGTCGAAGTAGGTACCATGTTGCTCCTGCGTCACTCGCATATCCTGGAACTGCTGGTAGAACTCGGGCCAGTCCTGATGGAATGCATGGTGTTCCGGCGAGTATGGTGGTGTATGTGGTGGTTGGTGCTGCTCGTGTTGCTCCCTCATCTCAACATCCTCATCTTCCTCATCATCTTCCTCCTCAGCTGGAGGCAACGGGTCCCAGACCTCGTTATTCAACCCTCTCAACCTATCCCCCCTATCAAGCTCAACAATCACCCCCATGGCCTTCAGCGACCTGATATCGACATGAACCCCCTCAGTAATCAAAGTGAGACCCTGAAGAACCTCCTCAGTCATATAGCCTTCGTTGTAGGCTATTTCGGTCACATACTGACCGCCATGTATCTCACTATTCGGAGTTCGCCCCGAGCTCTTGACGAAGTATTCAGCCATTCGAGCGGCTAGGTTGATTGGTGCTTTGTCAACCAACGCATATAAAAAGATCAAATCAGGTGTTGGACAGTTACCGAGACTGTCCATGCGACCGCATATCGTATGGCTAAAAACATGGTGCATCACTCGCACCAAAGGGTCTCTGAGTCGCGAGGCCTTCGACATCCTCGGGTTGTAGGGGTCCCCAACGGCATTCTCAGCCCAAAATGCATCCCGTGCTGCATCAGAAGGGAAGGTGAACTGATTAGTGAAGACATCGGGATCATCCATGTCATCCCTTGTATAGATCCCGAGCCTCCTTCCCAAACGACCAACCGACCACGTATGCCATCGCCCACATAACCTGAAAGTTACACGATTCTTGTAGCGAAATTTGGGTCTTCTATTAGCAGCCGGCTTTTCATAGGCATAAGATGCAAAGAATTCTATAGTCAGCTCCCGGTAAACGGGTCGGTTGCAACCGACCAGATTTGCAAGCGGGTGACTCATCATGTCGTCTAGTCTGTCATACTGATTGAGTTCACGCATGACTTCCCAATCCAACCATCGGGGGACTCCGAACTGTCCCCGCCTTTCCCACAAGGCGTTGCGCTTCGGAATGCAAAGAGCCTCTTTCTCAATGTCGGGGTCAAACTGAAGGAAAGGGTGATCCATCTGTATGAGGAATAACGTTAGAAAGATGGAAACAGGAAAAAAAATTGAATCAAGAACAGCCGAGCAGCTCATTATGAAGAAACTGTGAAACTGATCTGGGCATACGGCGCGGTCGTGCGACCAGATGCACGGCCGTGCGTCGCTGATGACAAGCACCATCTGCCCAGAGATGTCGGAACTGCACGGCGTGCGACCAACGGCACCACCGTGCAATACCGAACAACAAGCTGACATCGTGAATAACCCAGAATGGCATGACCGTTCCATCCAAGGAACGTCCGTGCGATACGTGATCTGCAGATTTCGAACCCCTGAACTTTGAATAGCCTGATTTTCTCAAAATCAACAACTTTTTTGTATAAACAGGGGTCGGAAACTTAACCGGGTGTTCACGATAAGCAAGATTCAAACAAGGGT
Organism: Helianthus tuberosus; assembly: GCA_030545235.1. Classification (NCBI taxonomy): domain Eukaryota; kingdom Viridiplantae; phylum Streptophyta; class Magnoliopsida; order Asterales; family Asteraceae; genus Helianthus; species Helianthus tuberosus. The sequence continues at coordinate 28,420 of JARYGA010013790.1, forward strand.
TAGGGTTTCGATTTGTTTATGAAGAGAACCCTAATAAATCCCTTGAAGAATCGGAGGAAATCTAACCTAGAAAGCAAGGAAACAAGAAATCTAAAACTAGGAACGTACCATGCGAAGAAGGGTGTGAGATCGTGCGAAAAAACCGTGCGATTTGATGAAGTATCGCTCTGGAACGGCTTGGGGCTGGTAGGGTTTCGTGAATTGTGAATGGGGGCTGCAGATGAGGGTATTTATAGTGCCAAATGACAAAACTGCCCTCAGCCTGACGCACGGTCGTTCTCTGTATTGCACGGTCGTGCGTCACCGACGTCGCCCAAACCCTAGCAACTGTTCTCGGAAATGCACCGGGGGTGCGATCCACCGTGCCGGCCCTCGGAAACGCACGGTCGTGCGACCCGAGGAACGGTCGTGCATCAGGTGCAGATCAGAAATTTCCGCAGAAGCTATTTCCAGCAACTGTTTCGGCCGTTTTTCGCCGTT